>JAVTVJ010000110.1:702500-732500 GCA_034509425.1 Eopsaltria australis
GTTGTGCTGTGAGAGCAGTTTCAAAGCTCCAGCGTGGGTTCCAGAACAAAAGCTACCCTTGCCCTGCCTGCTATGGCTGTCCAAACATCCCATGTTTGCCATGGCATGGACACCTATCCCAAGGATCTCTTTCTTATTTATACCCTGGAGGGTTTTTCCAGATTGTGAGGAAGCCGGGTGACACTGTGTGCTTGCAGATGATCCTCAAAGAAATACACACCTAGACCTGGTGAGAAAAGTTTGGAGGAGCAGTGAGCAGCTCATGAGTTGGACACCTGTGGGATGTGCCCCATGGGGGCTGCAGGGGCTCCACTCTGGGTCTGTTACAGAAGCTTTGTCTGTTTTCTCTCTCTCTCTCTCTCTCCCCCTCTCTCTGGTTCCTGCCCCGTGGATAGAGGAGGTGACACAAGTCTGGGTCTGGCACCATCAGCATCTGTGGAATGCTGGCAGCTGGAGCAGCTTTGAGCTGATGTGGCTTTAGGTTGCACCTGATCACAGACTGATGCAGATGTACTTCCAAAACACATGGGTGGAGCAGTGGCTGTGGATTTGCTCTGCTGCTGCTTTAGGGGGTGCCTTGTCATTTTGAAGAGATTAAGAAATACTGTGCAGAGCCTTGAACTTAGAAAAGATAAAGGTTCAGCCAGCTACTGCAGAGCCTGCAGGATCAAGTGGGAGTAGCCTTTCCAAAGTTTGATTTGAATTGCTTTTGGGTTTGTCTTTTTTTTTTTTTGTTTTTACAATCTCCAAGAGCAAAGGCTATTTGAAAGTGGCCCTGGAGTGTATGTGTGAACGGTCTGCAAGAGGTGTGGGAGTCAGAAATATGGCTCACAACATCTCCTTCTTCATATTGCCTGACAGAACCAGGCCTGCAAAAATGGGATTGCCCATCACATCCAGGGAGGTGCAGGGATTACCCAGGGCTGCCTCTCCCTGAGGTGAGGAGGCAGCAGAGCAGGACATGGCACTCCCATGCTGCACCCTCAGCTCCATGCCCTGACTATCAGAATGTGACTGGATGTATTGACCATGGTGTAAAACACACATGCTGTCTTTGTATTGGAGTTTGGTAAGGGTTTGGTGAAATAAAAGCTTGCCAGTACAGTGCTCCAGCTTTTATTGTCAAACAGTTGTGATATCTGAGGTGTTGGGAACAACACCTTGTACTTGGGGATTTCTTCTTCACTGGTAAACCAGGAAGGAACCTGGAATGGGTTTAACTCAACTCTATGATATCTATGTACTGCTATTTCTGCCTGCTAAATCTGACATCATGATTGCTTACAGAGATCTTTGTTGCAATGAACCTTTATCCATTTTGTCCAAAAGCCTTGTCTGCTTTTGCTCTCCCAATTCCTTGCTGCTATTGCCCTTCTCCTTTTCCTTTGGTGTCCTTCACCACCACAATTTTTTTAATAATCCCCAAAGCAGCTTGAGGCCAAGCTGACACACAGTAACTGAGGATCCTCACCTTGCCTCTTCTGCCTTCTGAAAAATAAAATAATATAATACAGGAAAAGCAGTCCTCCTCCCAGTGCAATTTCTACAGGCATAGTCCATGAAATATATCTTTCAGCAGTTACCTGGTTTCTGTAGGAACGCAGCTATAGCTCCTGAGTTTGGGAATCAAACCTGGATTTATGGAAAGGTGTGCAGACCAAGTAAGTGGCTTTGTAACTGGAATAAGTCAAGCAATCACTACCTGCTGACTAATAATAAATTTGAGATTAATGGAAAGTGTTAATATTTTATACTGCTGGCTTTTTTTATCCTTTATTTCTGAAAAGATGTGTCAAAAAATGAGAGCTGCATATACACCATTAACTGCATTTCATCACTTCTGTGTCTGTGCTTGATTAACCTTAACAGATATCTATATTTTATTTTTTTGGGTTAATTTCTTCTGATTCTTTAGAAGGAAATAAATAAATGGTGTTTGCCCAGATAATCTTAGGTCTGTTCTCTTCCAAATAGGGTTGTGTTATTTTTCATGGAATAAAGGAAATTATACACTATATATATATATATATATATAATATATATAATTATATAACCAAAATATAATTATTTGTGTAACTTTAGCTTGTTTTGAAATATCAGTTTTATGAGTTTTAAACCAATGCAGCATTCACCATTTTATTTTAAATTCATGTGTTTGAGCACCATGTATTTTCAGAGTCAACTTTGAGAATCTCTCATCTTGTCAGTTGTTAATGCCCTGGAATGTTTTTCATTTCTCCATTTATTTTATTGTTTTTACTCTGATAAAATGTTAGCTGACATCAAATTAATTTAAAATCATAAAATTTTGAGGCAAAATTTTGCTTACAGTCAAGAATACATGTGTTTGTATTGGATAGTTTCATAGGTGTTGATAGTCTGCATTAACTGAATACAAAATTGTTCTTAAATTGTTGTTTTTAAAGGCTGGTCACAGATAGGGAAAATTGAAAATTTGGTAGAGAGGGCATTGGCTTTCTCCCAAGTACTTTGCCTGAACATGAAAATCCATTATTTCATATTTATTTTATTCAGGTAATCTGACTTGTTGCCTAAGAAATTCTCCTTGGAAAAAGGCAGTTCCTTTCAGCTCCTGGCTGTTGGTTTGGAGATAGGGAGCACCAGGCTAAAGAAATGGAAGATGATAAAGATGTTCTTGCTGTATCTCCCAAATTTTTTTGTGAAAATTATGCCATGCAAAAAGAAAAGGTTTTTATGGATTTTCCTCTTCTATGGTTAGGACAAGGCTTTGTTGATGTCACTCACTGGCAGAGAGATTTGGAGCTAAAACAGCAGGTGTGTGTTCTTGTAGGAGAGGAGGAAGTTCCAGCACAGACACTGCATCAGCTGATAGAATGTGTTGGGCAATCCAACAGCTACAACTGTGCTCCTGCAGAACAAATAAAGGATTTGGAGAGTCACCCAGCTCTAGAAAAATTGAGTGTTTACCATCACAGGAAATAGACTTTCATAGTTATTTTTCATGGCCAACATTACTTCTTGAGAGTCATCATATTTTATGAAAACTTTTATTAGCATTTCCGAATGACCTTACCCCCATTGTGTTTTTATCAGTCCCAAGAGCCATAACCTTTTAAAAATATTTTTTATCATTATAAACACAATAAAGTAAGCTGTCCTGCACATAGATTTGTAGATCTCATTAGAGATACTTTTAAAAAAGGTACTCCATCTCTTGGGAAGATAATGACAAGTAGTAATCTTGGCATGCAAAGTTTTCAGACAGGAACAGTTTGTTGAAATAGATTGTTTAATCTTTCCAGAATTGTTTTGGAGTGGATATACTTTTTAATTGCACTTTTGCACAGCATTATGACTTGAGTGGGGGAAAGACAAGGGCAGCTGAAAACAAATGCTGTGGCAATATCAGTTAGATGGTATTCCAGGTGAAAAAATAGCCAAGTATTTGCTTAAGATTTCGAGTGTTATCAAAGTCAAACAAGAAAAATGGCAGTTTTAAAACTCATTAAAGTTAACATTTGTCTGTATTGTAAATGAGGTATATTCCCTAGGGTAGTTAACAGCTTTGGTGGCACAAGATGGGGATAATTTTTCAGAGGGACTGTTTCCAGTGGGCCAGTGTCCTAAGGCTTTGCTTTAAATGGCCTTTTTATGCAGTAGGATAATGGGCAGTTTGTGCATTGCTAAATCAGCCCTATTTTGTTAGGAATGTTACAGTCAGGGCGCTTACAATTTGTCAGAGGAAATGCAGAACATCTCTACAGGAGTCTGTTTAAGAGGACATCATTTCTCGATAAGCTCTTGCTTAGGTCAACATGCAGCACTGCTCTTACACTATTCCCCTGTTGCTTCTGCCACACGGGAATGCTCTGATTTATTAGGATTGCACAAGTCATGTCCTCTGCCTGACTGAAGCTACAATGTGGAAATTTTCTCTTCCCTCCTCCTTTTCAAAAGGAAATGTAGAAGGTTGTCTTAAAGGCCTCTTGAAGGATTTCTGAGGGGGTGGTTTCAGTGAAAGGAAATACCCATATGCTGTACGGGATCTTTGTGCCACAGCTGCACGTTATAAATACATCAGGACTATCATCCTTTTGGGAAGTGTGCTGCTTCAGAGGGTTGACTGTATGACTGTCATCAAAGTACTGTAAAATGCTTGTGATGATGTGCAAATGCAGAACAAGAAGATTGTGAACCTAGTGAATGTGATACAAAAATATCCAGTGACTAATGGCATTAGAGTTTTTATAACCAGGGCATACTAAACCTCCAAACATCATCAGAAAAATACAGAAATCAAAGTGAGTTTCAGTGGTGGGCACTTCAAATGTATGTCCTGTCAACTTTTTAATTACATTTAAAATTGTGGAGACACTTCTCCTGTGGTACTGGCTTAATGAACAGTGATTCCTTAGTCAAATCTGCTTTAAAAATTGTGTGCAATCCAGTGTTGTGTTAATTTCCCGTTTGATAAAGGTGCTAATACTCTGTCATTCAGGCTGCTATTGCTAAGAAATTTTTGGTTTGTTTCAGCATTGTGATATTTTAAGCTCAATGCAGCCAAGGACATTTTTAATGAAAAGAAAAAAAGCGATGAAAAGCCTTAGTAATTTTGTGTTTGATGCCAGTTGTAATATGAGATGTGCAGAAAATATTTTGAAGGGGTCAAAGCTATTCATCTTTATTGTTTTTCTTTTTTTTTTCTCCTGTAGCACAGAATTTAACTGTCTGCAGGCATTTGAGCCCAGAATATTCTACCTTCTCTGCAAAGAGATAAAACATTAGAGTTTCTCTTAAAAGTCAGCTTGGGTGGCTGTGAATAACCTTCCCTGGAACTGAAGTAACTCTGTTATTCTGATTCACAGGGACTCATTCCTTATGGTTTCTTTCTCCCACTTTTCAAACTGCTGTTTAGCACCCTTATTTCACCTCTGCCTTTCTCTTTGTAGATCTTCCTGAGATGTTCAGGGATAAGAAGATTTTTTTTTTTTTTTTTTTTTTTTTTTGATATGTGAGTAGAAGTTTCAGGTTTCATGGTTTTGCATGAGCCATACAAAGTCCTTTCCCTCTTTGTGACACTTTATGGTTGACTCTTCAAGGTCTGGAATGATCAAACAAAGCAGGGGAGGTAGTCCTGGAGCTGGTAGCAAGGAAAAACAAAGAAGAAATCACTTCGTGTGACTTGTTCTGTCTACAAAGAAACATTTCTGTGAGTGATGCCACTGCTGAACCTGGAAATCACGGGGGACATGAGTTACCCACAATAGGACAGGCAACCTGTGAGCAATCTGCTCGAGCAGAGGGCAGGGCTGGGGAGGAGAGGGCTGAGGACTGGAGTGTGGAATCTGCACCATGGGCTGTGTGCTCAGTGGGTATTTCCAACCCAGGAGTGTGTGCAGTGATTAACAGCAGAAGCACCTTCTGCTGCCACTGCAGAGTGGTGTGGCTGCACTTCAGTTTGATATATAGGTAGCTAGATCAGTATGATTAGACTGTGCAAATTAAATTGATGTAACATCATATAAGCATTGCCTGGAGAAGAAAGAATTTGGTTTTCAGAAATACTGGATGTGTGCAAAGTTCAGCTACCTAAGGATTGCTTTGAAAGAATAGAGTCTTTGGTGTGGAGCCTTTGCCTAGCCAATGACAAAGAACTGTTGTTCAAGGTAAAGGTCAAGGTAAAAAAAGAATTTATAAGAAATTATGAGAAGTAGAGACAAAATCTCAAAATAATATTTAAACTTAGGCAAACTCTATGAAATAGAATAAGAACACAATGTGGCAGCTAATACCCAGTGTAAAATTCACTTTATTAAAGTAGTTGTAGCATTTTTGTGCCTGTGTTACATGAAAATGTAGGAAATTTATATTATCTTAGGAAACTTGTCACTCTAAAGTCACTGCTTGACATTCAGTTATTTTTAGTTTACTGTCACATACAAAATTATTCTGATAGCCACCATTAATATTTTAGAGTATTACAAAGAGTACTATTTTCACTCCTTACTAAAAGCCTTAAAGGAAAAAAAAGTACAAGTACTTGCTTTCCCCCAGAAATCAGCTCTCCAGGCTGCAGTTAGGGGAGTAACATTTTTATATACCATCAACTGCTGTAAAATCATAGTTTCCAGTAAAAGTATCTAGGGTTTTTTGTCTGTACTTTTGGTATGGAAATGTTTCAGATTCAGATTACTCTTAGGTCATCAAGGTAAAAGATACAGACTTACCTCATTTAAAATTAATTAATGAATTGTTAACTCTGGAACCTAATGATGATACTAAATTGACACTATTCTTTTTATGTCATATCATGTCCTTTTTGCAGAATCAGCCAGGTACTTTAGTATCTGTTCTTTAATAATGCATCTCAGCCTCCAGGAGTTGTGAAAGACAAATGTCTTCCTTGTCTTCAGAAATTCAGTGAGACTAAACCTTTTATTGAGAGCTTTTTGGAACCCCCCTTTTTACACGGCCTGAGTACATGACCCTCCTTTTCAGGACAATATAAGATGAAAATAATACAGATTTCAGCAAACAATAGCAGAACATAGCTCTTATTTTATGCTTGTTTCATCTTCTAGGACTATGCTTAATGAAGTTTGGCAATCTTTCAGATATACTATGCCTTCGTTACTGAATGTATTAGCAGTCCATAAAGAATCTTTTCTATGCCCACAAGACATTGAATACAAGCAAAGGAGCAGAAGTGCCTTTACTGAGAGGTGACATGAGCTCTACCTGCTCTACATACAGGTTGAAATCTGGGCTATTGAAAGGGTCTGGTCAGTGATAAGAAGCAGCTTGAGGTCACTGAGCTCAGAAAATGTTCCATGTTCAGACTTGTGTTGTAGAAAGTGTAGAGAGGGACTCTAGAAGACATCTTAGATACACACAGAGAGAAATGACAAGTGGTAATGCCCAAATCATTTAATTTCAAAGGAACAACTCATCTGTACAACTCAGCAAACCCCCAAATATACACAGAATGTTTAAGGGTTCTGCTTGAGTAAAAACTGTAACAAAAGGGATAAATGTGTAAAGAAAGTTTAACTCAGTTGTGATGGCTCTGGAAGTAAAGCTGAAGGAAGCAATGGGCAAGCAGAAGGTGTGGGATCACTCATGTTGGATGCATGTTCCTCCATGGGTGGTGTAAACAGTTTTTTAATTTTGTTTCTGGTTGCATCCGATATAAAGTATTTTCTTGAGCTCATGAGGATTGTTAGAATCAGGCACTGACACTCAGCCCAGGGAGAAGAGGGAGAGCCATTCCCTTGCTGTGTTCCTGCCTGACCTTGTATTCTCTGCACTGCTGGTAGGCAGCTCTGAGAGCTGCCAGTAGTGTCGAGAACTTCACTGAGCTGGAGGGGGCTGGAGGAAAGGAATGCAGCACTGAGCTGTTCTGCTGCCTTTTTACTCCTGACACACCCCATATGCTGAGATAGTGGGTGGCAGTAGGAGAGCTGGCACGTTAGCAGCACTGTGTTCCCCGTGCCAGGGGAGTAATCTGTTGGCTGGTTAAATCTCATTTCTGATTCATCTCTGCTTCCTGAGTAGCGCAAAGAGGAGAGATCCTCACAGAAAACCCAGCTCTTGGAGTGTGTGGCAGTGCAGTCTAGAGGAGACTCTGAAGCTTCTGCCTTGAAACTCTGTTTTGAATATTGATTTTAATATATTTAGAATAACCCCCAAACTCTAGACTTTCTAGAACTAGAGTTCAGCAGCAACTTTTATGGAAATAATAGAGCTGTTTGCCCTTGTTAGGTTTTTAGATATACACACGCACGGGAAAATTCACCACACCAGAAGATTCAAGTAGGCAAATCAAAGCAGAAACAAAAAAACTTATTTTCTCTGTTAATAACATTGCTTGTTAAACAGAAGTTGGCATAGAATCCCAGTGTGAAATTGCCAAGAAAAGATTGTTAATTTGGCATAAGCTTTAAGTCATTTCATTTAGTGTCGCATGAAAATGAGTAGAACTATACGTGTGTTTGTACTGTGCACTGCTAGTGAAAAGGAGGATTTGCAACACAAGGAAAATAGGTGTGCACCATCAGGGGGAGTTCATGTTCGTTTGACAACCCCAGGACTTGGCAAACAAATGCAGCAAACTTGGAGGCAAGCAGCAGAGAAAACATCCTGCAATGTTTTGCTGGAAGAAGCAAAATAGAGCAGAATCAATCATCTTTTCAATGAGAGTTTGAGGTGACTTGGGCCCTGCTCTCAGCACTGCAGAGGACTTGTACACCTTTCTCTGCTACATGCAGGAGAGTTTCCTTCCAGCAGGATTGGTACAGGGCTCCTCTCTTGCAACTGAGCCCTCCATCTGCTGGGGCTGCTTTACCCTCTGTGGAGTTACAGAGGCTGCTGCAAAGGGAGGGGTCCTCCTTGCCTTGGGGCAATCGTGTCTGTTCCTCATGCATCAAACTGTTCCTGTCAGCTTTAACAGTCAGCTCAACAGAGCTGCAAAACTGGGGAAAGGGGGGGAAACACCCTTCAACAGCAGAGTTATTAATGGACTTTTTGCCTTATTGTAATGCTGTAAGTATCTAGAGGTATTTTCTTACTTTTTTTAAAATCCAAATATCTAAATTTTCCTTTATTTGTGTCTGTCTGTGGGTGAAATAGAACCCCAGTGGCAACAGTGTAGAGTTTCTGCTCAGTTCAGCTTGGATGTGTACAAGGCTGGTTCTTTACACCTACCTTTTATATGAGGGGTCAAGCCAGAGTAATACCAGAAAAAACATGGAATAAAATCCTGCTTCTACTGAAATCAGTTTGATTCTTCAGTCTTGGATTTGTTTGGACTAGGATTTTAACTGAAGTTAGCTGGAGGTAGGATCTTTTTTGTAATGGATTCCTGGTGCTGAAATATGTGTTTTCACACCTGGAATAAGACTACTGATAGCACAGGAGTTCACAGCAGGATTCAACTGATGGGAAAAATAAAAGTCATCCAAATGAAAATAAAATAATAGTAATAAAAGGACTGCCTTATTCCTGTCCAGTATTGTTCCTGATGTGACAGGTCTTCTGCAGCCTGCAGAGCAGTGAAGCAGTTCTGCAAGGGCACCTCTGGCTTTGGGGGAACCTCTTTCTCCTGTAGGTCCTTGCTGTTGGAAGCTTCCATTCTACTTTATTGGCCCTCCTGCCTTCTGCTGGTGGAGGAGGTTTTGGCTGTGGGCTGGGCATCCACTGCTGGCTGTGCTTGGAATGATTCCTCCTCAGCCTCTCTGATGCTGTGCAGCCTTCTCAGCACCTCCTGCAGCTCAGCCACCTGCTGCAGGGCCCGTCCCTGGGCTCACCTTCTGCAGACAAAGGTCCAGGCTCTCCCTGCAGCCTCTCCCTTCAGCATCTCACTGGGAGCACTGGCCACTGCCAGAGTGGATGACGCTCTTCAATGGTATTGCACTTGAATTATTCTTAGTTCAAAACTGTCACCCTGGTTTTTGCAGTGTTCTATGTTTTTACTTTGGTAGTAGAATTTCTCATGCATTTTCTATAAACATAGTCCATGCTTTCCTAACCGGCATAGATTGTTTTGAGCTTCTGGATTATTTTCATTCCTTTCTTCTAAGGCGGAGAAAGATGACAGACTGTGTCATTATCCTGTGAAATTGTAGAGGTGGTAACCTCATTGACCAATCCACGATTGTCTTAAGAAAGATATAAAAATGAGAGAATAAAGAAAGGCAGGTTCCCTTTTCTGGTCCTGCCTGGTGGTCCTGAACTGCTGCTCTGAAGTCTGCGTGTTTCTTTTGTGTCCGACAGTGTGACACACAACCAAACACATTTATTTAAAATTAAAAATCCTCCATTGGTAATGAAGTGGAGCAGCTGCAGAACAAATTTTTGTTTTGTCACATGTGTGACAACCAGTGGTGGAGAAGCAGAGAGGAGAATTCAAAATGAGTCTCCTAAAGCACTCCAAAAGGATTTATTAAACAATGTCAGACAGAGCCAGAAAGTGGAGTTGTAAGAGCTGTGGTTTTGTACAAGAGGAAATTTCTGTTGATGTAATAGTTTTGTTCTTAAGTCTTTGAAATGTGAGGGTACTGAAGTCTTGTTTTGGGTAAAGTGAAATTAACAGTTTGTACCAAAGGTATTCTGAAGATACAAAGAAGTACTAAGTATTTTTGTTTGATATTTAATTAATTTTTGAGGGAGGAGGCAGTACAGCAAAAGCAGAAGGTATCTTTGAACCTCATTTTGTGTTTGGAATGCCTTTTGGTACCTTCCTGCAGACTGGCATCCATGCTAGAAATACAGAGTGAGATAATAGAATTGTTTAGGAGAGACTCGTGCCTGCCTTTCTGCCCCTCAGTGGATGTGTGTGGCTTGGGCTGAGATTCCCTATCTGCTTTATTTTGCTCACTACCTTGTCCTGTGCAGCACAGAGCCAGAGCAGCGAGTTATCAGGCAGGACTGAAGGGGAAGATGAAGATAGCCTTCGTGTCCCACAAGAAGTGGGAGGTGAAGCAGCAAAGACAGGAAGACTGATTCGGGAAGATAACACAGCAACTTACAACATGGGGGACAAGAGAGCTCCTTAGAGGGAAAAAGAACTGACAAAATTTCACAGCAGGCACCAGTGGGAGATGAGAATCCAGGGGAAACATCATGCCACGAGAGAAAAGAGCTTTCATTGATCACAACATGCCAGGATGTCTCCATGAATGCACTGTCTAGGAAAACATTAACTCTGCTGAGGAGGAATACGATATCTGACAACTTTTTGTTTTGTTTTAAGAGGTACACATTAAAAATACATCTAAAGTATGGGACACAAAGAATCTAAATAATGTTATTAAACTTCTGGTAGATGTGGATCTCCAGGGATGCTTACATATGCTTTTGAAGAAAGCTGAAAACCATTAGATTTTGCATTTCCAGGCTTAATTCATCATTTTATTTTGTTCTGTTTAAAGAAAACTATGCAGAATTATTAAGTTGCTCAAAATAAGCCCAAAATAGAGGACTGAGTTTTCTAAACATTTTACATATTTGCGTTTAATTTGTTGAAAATAGGATAAAATCTGCTCTCATTTGGCATCCCGAATACAAATATTAGGAACCCAATCCCATGATGCAGTATAATTTTTAACAGTACAATTTAACAGTCTTCCAAAAGATATTGTGCACACTTTTATTTTACAATCAGGTTTTTTTTTTTAGTGTAGAAAAATAATTCACATGTTTGTACATTATGAACTGAACTGCTGTGTGTTGGTTTCTGTGCACATCTGCATTCACTGTGGAATAAAAGGACAACAAAGTTCCACCAACAGTGTTTGATTTGGAAATATAGTTATTTAGCTGGCTCAAAAAATTAGGTTAGGAGATCACAGTGCATAGAGGGTCTTTTACCTCTAAAATATAAACCTTCTCTCTCCCAGTGCAGGAGTGTTAAGTGCAGAGCTTTTAAGTTGAGAAAATATGCAGTTCATGTGAAAGGTTTGATAGCACTATATACCCACCAAAAGCTTAAATGTGCCTGACTGGTTTTATGGAGGACAGTAAATTAGTCTTTGCTTTACCCCTGACAGGTGAGCAGCAGTTCTTGCATGACCGGTGGCTCTCACCACACGTCGCTACCACACAGGTGAGGCTCTCCCTTTCAAAATGATGACTGGTAAGAAAAACAAGATGTCTTTGCTGGTTATAAATTTAACTCTTCTATGATTAGTCTGGGCCAATTAGGACACCCCTGGGGTTCAGACTATGGCTCAAGTACAAGCTTGAAAGCCTGATTAGCTGAGGTCTCTTGATACTTGTTCTTGGTAGTAAATGCTGGCACATATAGTATTGATTTTCATTTAGATATCTTAATGTTTCCAGACAATCCTAGCAGATGTGGGCTGAACTCAGATCTACGAGAATGCTGGGCTGCAATCTGCAAGCATTTTTCTTGCCATTTTGTTTCATTTTTCCTAAACTTAACTGATTTGGAATCAGGAGATATAAATGAAAAATGCAGAGTTTGCCTATCAATCATGGCATGTACAAACATTGCTACTGCCCTTTTCTAACATCCTATTACCACTGGGTAGTTGGCTAGTCAAACAGGAATAAAAATTACACTGCAAACATCATAAGTTAGGCTTGATTTGTTGAGCAAGAAGCCTGACAATTCTGTAAGAGTTATATACCTCAGCCTCGCTGAAAATCAGCCTTGTTATGGCTCTGGTACGTCTATAAAGATTGTTCATTTCATATAAAACAGCTACCTGCACTGAAAGGCCTGAAAGGAAGAATGATGCTGGTTATAAATATAGAGGAAAATCTATTTGTCTGCCCCTTCGTGCTGTTAGCAAGTCACACGACGCAGCCCGGCCGCGGCTCCTCGGCAGCAGGGGGAGTTTGCCATGGCCACCTTTCCCTTTCATCTTCTGGCCTGGGCTGGAGCACATCATCTCTCTTTGTCATATGAGATAAAGCAATGAAGTGTGACCAGTGCCACTGCATTGCACTCTGCCCACCAGGAGCACGTTAATGATAATGAAAAACTATACTGCACTGCATTTAAACTAAATGTGAGCGTAAGGCTGTCTGTCGGCGGACTGGTAGAACAGTTAATGTCATAAAAGATAAATAGAAATTATTAGAATTGGCTTGGAAGGGATTTTTTATACAGCAGGGTTGTATTCCTTTAAAGTTATACATTATCAGACTGTTAAATCTAATTTCAGACTGCTGGGCAATTAAAATGATTAACATTATTTACTCATATAGTTCGATTCATTAAGGTTTTAAACACCCTTTACACACTCTTTATGTTGAAAATAGAGAAATAATGTGTTAAAATGTCTTGGATCATTAATCATTCAAATTTGCTGTATAACTGCTTTCTCAAAACCTTAGCACCACAGTGAATATTTACAAACCTCAGAGGCATTTTGAAAGGATGAGCAAAATCAAATTCCACCCACCTCTGATATCTCCAACAGACCTTCAGTAGTTTCCAGGCCTATTGTGTTTGCATGAAAAATCAGGCAGAAAAACCCTGAGATTGTCTTAGAAGTTATTCTACCCAGGGGCTTGTACAAGTCTTGGCTGTGTTCACCTGGGGGCTTGCTCCCCTTTTGACATGTGAAGGGAATAGCATGGATGCTGTTATTGAAGCTAATAGGAACTCCATGGATAAAGTCTTGTGTACTGAAATGGAAATATACTCTGAGTCTGGCACTTAGTTTTCAAGTGTGTCAGATGGAATTTCGTATTATCTACTGACAAACCAGTTTATTAGATGGATATAAGAAGAGATCTTCAGGCTAGTAAATGCTGCCATTAGTCAGAGGTGAAACACCCACTTCCCTTCTGTGTTGGCATTTATAACAACCTCTGAAATACTGTGGGAAAAGTCATGAAAGTCAGTATACAGTATGTGACAAGACAATTACAAACTGCATATTGATGCTGGTCTTTTGAAAAGATTGTCTACAGGCTTTCTTTAGTGATTTGAAACATTGGGGGTTTGTTTGTTTGTTTGTTTTTATTCCTGCGCTCACCAAAAATGCCTTTTTGAAAGAAATGCTGTAAATCACAGGTTGGATATAATCTAGACTGGGGTCCCATGTTCTGGGAAGGCAGATTATTGTGTCTGCCTGTTCCTGGAAGCAGTGGAGATCTGTGAAGTGGCTCACAGTGCACCAGGCAGAGATCTCAGCCCTTATCTGTTGGAGGTTCTGAGGCTCACACGGGGCTGCAGGAAGCTGCTGAGACACTGAATGTCCTGTTCCCCACAGGCCAGATCTGCTGAACAAGTGTGGTCATTACTCTTTTGTGGCACCATTAGTAAAAGGAAGAGGTAGTTATAATTAGCCTCTTTGAAGTCTCCCAGGGCCTCAGCTGATGCTGAGAAATGCAGATGGTATTAAACACAATGGCACAGCTGGATTGTCCCAGCTGGCAGTGTGACCCCAGTACCAATACTATGTTTAGTATCTAGGGTCTCCCACTTTGAGAATATCCAGGAGTATTCAGACTCCTCCTCCATGCTATTTCAGGAGCCATGTGCTCTGGGTGGACACTGCAGAAGTGGCTTCCTAATTTAAGTGTTCTGGATCAGGCCCAGTTATCTTAACATATTTATTAAGGAGCTCTGCTCTCTAAGTTATTCACTTACCAGGATGCCCAGATGCAATTAGAGACAAGTGCAGCAGTCCCAGGTCCACCAGTGAATGGTGTCCTGACAACAGAGCTGTGCCCAAGTCAAGTGGCTCATCTTCCAGCAGGACTTGGAGAGGAGAGGCTCAGCGAGCTGTCAGGGATCCAGACAGCTGTCCTGGAACAGACCCTTTTTTATCTCTTGGATGAGCCACTTTCTCCCTTCATTCCATTACTCTTAGGCTCTGTGTAAAGCTGCCTGATGTAGTAAGGGGCTCACCATGCAGCCTCAAACCATGGTGTTTTCCAGGACCATGTCCTGTACTTGATGCAGTCCTTGCTCTAGAAAAAAGGCAACTGTCAGCCCGTATCGGTGAGGCTGTTTCTAATGTTATTCATCATTTCAAGAGCAACACGAGCAAAACCTTTCCCTTGAGAGGCTGGCAGCTGTTATCATCTCAGCAATACTCTAAGCTTTTGCTGACTGCAGGGAACAGAAAGCCCAAAGTTACTCCTGAATTTCACGTCAGTGTGTGGTGGTCTAAGCCAGCCCACCATAATGGCATACAGAGGCTCTGTGCCATTGCAGAAGAATGCTGATAATCAGCAGCTACTCACGTGAATATTAAGAACATACTTCTTTCAAGGAATTAATTTTCTTAAGATTTTCCTACCCCAAATCCAGATGGAGGGAGGCACGTTGGAGAAATGGTGCCTTTAACATGGACTGAGATGTCTGCCTGTGTTCTTGGTGCTCTCTGCTATGTCCTGTGTGTCTGTCTTGCTCACAAGCCTGGGACTTTGGCATATTTGTGATCTCTGGCATCACTGTGGTAGTCATGACTTGTGCCTCCTCTTCCTAAACTTGTAAATTTGTATGGCAGAGGAGAGGGTGAGGAAGGGAATCCAGAGGACTGAAAGGCACTTCCCTTTCCAAAGCAGTAAATTCTCCTTTTGCATTGGTTTTACACATCAGAAATGTATCCATCCTTTTGATGTGTGACAGAGTGCTGGCCTTCAAGTTAACCTGGCTGTGTTTGGTCACAAAGTATTAGGATTGATGCTGGTGCCCCCAGTACCTTTGCCCAAGCTGAGCTCCCCTGGGGGTTGTTGGACTTGTTTCCCCACAGGGCTGCAGATGAGTTCTGCCCAAATGATCAGTCAGAGGAATATACTGAGCTGAAAATATAACCCCAGAATACCACAGACACTCACAGATATCAGTGAAATACAGAGTAAAAAATTTAGTCCGGGTCTCTGCCTTTTCTATTTTGCTAATAATTAGAATTATATAACACGGGAATGACTTTTATTGTTGGTATATCTGGGAAATTATTTTTCCTTTGAGTTTTTTAGACTTCTTATACCTCCCATTGATTTTGATTATTTACTGTTTGACAAGGGGAACACAGGCAGCCCATGCTGTGCGAAAGATCAGAGGTGCCTTCATTCCTCAAGGCTATTGCCTTCTTTAATTCTTCAGTGTAGGATCAGTGAACTGATTGCATTTTCTTCTGTTTGACACTTTATATTTCACATTTCTTCATCAAATCACAGTTACATGCTCTCTTTTAGAGCCAGCTGCTCTGAGAATAGAACCTTTTTGTCTTGGCCATTATTATAACCCTTTGGTGACTTGCAATAGTGACTTTCAGCCACTGTCCTGATTCACCCTCTTTCAGTTAAACTGGATGGAGTTGAGTATCTTGTTAATCCACTTTTTGTGCTTTTCTTTTATTGGTGTTATTTGTATTTCATATTTAATCATTGCACGATGTGGCTTGAGGGCAGTTGTTCTTTGATTTTTTAATTTTTTTCCCCCTCAACCAGGATAGTCTTACAGGCCTAAGGGGGGATTTTTAAGCTGCAAACACTGTATGCCAAATCTAGTAGTAAAAAGCCCAGTTCAAATATTTGCAAATAGAAACAAATAAATGTACACTCTATTTGGGCATGCAGTTATGTGTGTGCATTTTTGAAAAACAGCTCCTTGAACAGACATATTTTACAATGGTGGCAAAGAAGCCAAAGGAATAGGAGTGTTTAGAGTCTTGCTACTTTCTGAGTGATCCACTTTCTATTAGAAAATAGTTAATGCAAGTATCTGAAGTAGGAAAACCAGAAGTTAGTTCTGTCAAACCTGACTTAAGGTTATGGTTCCAAGCATTTTGATCAAATAGTCTTCTCTCTCCTTTTCTGCATTGTAAGATATGCAGTGGAGTACATATTTCCAGTGAATAATGTTTGTGCTGTAGGTCCCTGTAAATGAAAACTTGGGTGATGTTAGATCAAAGTCTACAGTAATTTCATAATTTCTTTAAGAAGAAATGCTTGTTTTTGGCTCTAGTTGGCATCAGTCTAAATGAATCAGTAAAATGGGATGATCTCAGCTCATATAAATAATAGCAGCCCTCTCCTGTTAGAAATTTCTTTCTTCTGGAAAAGCCAGTTGTCCCACATTAATGCATTTCTAATCAAAAACACTAAGCCCCATATGGTATTTTTTAACACATTTGAGAACCCTGGTTAAGACAGAGCTCTAAATGTACTGGAAACCAAAGTTCATTGTTTTTCAGCACTCGAGAGAATGTGCAAAAAGTAGACCCTTGTATTTCTGTCTTATCCTGCTTGTTAGTTTTACAGATCTGGGTCTCATTCTCTTCCCTGTTCCTCTTTCTCTGCTTTTTTTGTGTGTGTGTGAAATGACCTTCATGTTCCCATATAATGAGGTTCATCCTCTCTCTCCCTCTTAGCCATAATGAACATGAGGAAAGCTCTCTGAGACATGAACAAAGACCAGGAGGGGACATCCCAGAATACCAGGGCATGGGGAAAAAAGAGGTCCACAATACTTCAGACTAGAAAAATGTTAGAATTCCAGATAGAGCTTGCCTGTAGAAATGCTGATGAAAAGAGTGTGCCCACATTTTTGTGAAAAAAGATCCAATAAGATACTCTGGGATTAAAATATATTTGTGTTTCTCTTTATCCTTTAAATGGCATCTATTTCCTCTGAGTCATCATTAATTGCCAAAATTTCACATTGTGGCATGGAAGGTAGAAAATAAGCATGAGTTACTAGAGTTTATATTGTATATTGCCTAAAATTTCTCATGCCGTGGAGGGCCTTCAAGATAAACGTGCATAAAAAAAACACCCTACACTTCGGGTTTAATTCTGAAGTTTTACCAGTTTAAACCAGATCTTTTAGCACCAATTAAAAGTGTTACTATGGTGTTTTGCAAGTTTTGCTTTTTTTCAGCCCAGAATCCTATCAGAATGTAGGTGTGAAGGTCAGCCCAAAGCAGGGCCAGCTGAGTGAGGCTGCCCAGGACCACTCTTGTTTTATTTTGCTTTTTTCAAGGACAGAGCTTTGCAAACAATTTCATGGAGGTTTCCCATGTTCCAGCCTGTGTTCCAGGGATGTGGAAACCTGTGTCCAGACTTTCCATGTAAAAGTAGAATGAAAAACACTCAGTACACTCATTCCCTCTTCATCACTGAATCTCCTCGGGTCTGTGGGCCCACATTTTTTTCCAACCTTCCTTTTGTAGATCTTGCACTTAAGGAAACCCTTCCTGTCCTTCCTAATATCCCTCCCTAATTTTGATTTGATTTCTATGGTCCACCCCTGCATTTTGGGCAACATCTCTGCTTGGTAATCCCACTGCTACCTTCTTTGTGTGTCCTTTCCATATCTAAGCAGATGTTCCTTGTTCATGCATGGTGGCCTTCAGGCACACCTGCTCAAATTCCTGCATTTTGGAATGGGCTGCTTCCAGCTTTCAGGAGGTTTTGTGCCACAAAAGAATCTCAAGAAGAGGAAAAAAATAGTTTCTCATTCTGGCCTGGCAGTTGCAAGGTAAGCAAATATATTTCTGTGTGTAAGGAAACAAAACTGCCCTTAATGGCAAATTTGGCAACAGGAGGAGGGATGACAGGGGATGGGGAGTGGTAATGAAAGGTTTAATTTCAGCATGAACAATTCAGGGCTTGAGGAAAAGTGAGATAAAATTCTGTCTTGACAACCTGTAGTTCAACTATCCTTCCTAGAAGAAATAGGCCTTGTGCAGAGCGATGGTCTAGCTGACAAACAGGTCTGTGTCACTTCATTATATGGAACATCTTTTGCTTCAGAGTTTTGACATTCATTTTTAATAAGTAGAATGTTAAGAAAAACTAATTGCTAGCCACTACATGGTGCTTTTTGATGGAACTATTAATTTATGGGGAGGATAGAACTTACCCTCTCCCCAGGTGTGCATGAGTTTTAAATGGGCTCAAACATGCAGGGTGGAAAAAGACCTTTTCAGAGGCACACTTAGAAAGAATTAACCATGTGAAATTATTGTTCAGCACACCTGGAGTCTCTTTCAAACCATGCGAGGCCACGTCCCACAGCTCCAGCACCAAATGGTTATTCCAGGAGGAGAAGAGCAGCTAGAAATTTAGTTAGCAGAAGGAAAACCAGGCATGGCAATGTGCTTCCTCAGTTAACTCAAATTGCCCGTGTGACCCTGCAGCACTCTGCACTGATGTTCTGCTGTAACATTGCTTGAATGACATTTTGTCACTTGCTGAATGTTAACCTGAGAAAATGCCATCGTTGCTCCTTTACTTTGAGACAGGGTGACACGAGCTGCAGCCCCCGTTGTTGGGGGTAATTTCATGCTCCTTTCGTGACAGACAGGATTCCAATAGCACCATATGTCAAAAACTCCAACCCATTCCAGTCATGTACCCACACCGTCCAGCTGTCACAGCTATAATTATTGAAACTAAAGCCCAGAGAAGTTTCTAGTTTTGGAAATGCTCTAGTCTCCTTAGATCTTTACTACTGATGTTATAGCTGATTAGGACCCTGCCAGCCTTCTGTTGGTCTCTTGAAAACTGCTGTAATTCCCATTCATCATGGAAGCTAACCAGCTGCTCCAGAGCCATCCCCTCAAATGTGTTGCTTGATGTTTTACTTTGCTGTTGTCCTGACCTTGATACTTTGGATGTTCAAACAAAGGCTCCTTATTTTGTTGAAGTTGGTCCAAAAGGAGCCAATTAACCTGATCCTGCACGGAAAAATTGAAGCATTTTTTGTTGGTACCTGGTGTTTCAATAAAGACTGATGCTAATCCACACTTTTCTTGGTCATCCTGCCACAGCTTCCTGGTGGGGATGGAGAGGCAGAGACCCCTGGAATGCTCTCCTGTCAGGCTGACACCCAGCTTTTGGCAGGAACATCTGTCTTGTCTCTCAGCAGAGACGAAAGGGACTCCTGTAATCAGGATTTTGAGCCTTTACAGCCACTTTTGTCACTTTTAACCAAATGTAATGAAGTTCAACATCTTTTGATTCTATTTGAAACTTTGGTCTGAGTAGAGAGAGTTCAGCTTTTCCTATTAAAATCTTAAAGCTGAAAGCTTTACGATCTTGAGGTGTTTATAAGTTTTAGGCTTTTTTGACAGCCTTTGCATTGATATCTCTTCCAGTGCAGATATGTGTAGTACATAAAGTAGCACCTTTTTAGATTGCATTTTCACACTGTAGTCTTTATTTATTTATTTATTTTTTTTTTGCCTCCAGGAATTAGCCCCCCTTGTATCCATTGCAGTAACTTCACTGACAGTGTTAGTTATGCTTTCCTGGTTTGTTCATTCAATTAGAAGGCATTTTTTATTCTAAATATATGAAAGCTTTTATATTTAAGTAAGAAACACGCAAATTAGCTGGCTTATATTTTGATCAAATAGCAATTTGTAATCCAGTGCCTTGGCTCCAATATGCTGCTCTCAACCTGGATTTTCTCAACTCTTTTGAGATGCTAGGTAAGAAAATGTCAATATCTTTAAAGAAGAAATGTTTTATGGATGAAGAGAGATTTTTAAAATGTGAAAAACAAGACTGAGTTGGAATTCCTCGACTGGAACAACTGACTAATTTGATGAAGAAAATGAGAGAGAAATTTGCTAAACATATTCTCTAGCAACTGTCTTCTAATGATGAAGAAGCTTTTCCAACAAAAACCATCACACACACACACAAAAGGGAATTTGATATTGCTGCTCAGGAAGCTTAGGATGACTTTGACTATTGGAAGAAGATCAAGTGTGTTGTCATGCAGATCACTGGCTCCTTTTTACAGGCAGCAAGGATAGTGTAGATTTAAAAGACAGACCAGATTTTTCAGAACACACATAAATAATTATCCCAGGTGGAAAATAAACTGTGTCTAATTTATGGTTAATTCATCGTTTTTAGATTTTATTTTAATGGCCAGATTAGGTAAGAATGAAGAGATTTGATCTGGTGGGCCCTGAGGTCCTTTTTGTTTCCCAAATCTCCAGCTGCAGGGTCTTGTTTTTTCCTCATTAACCAGCTCTGTGTGGAAGCTTGAAGTCAACAACTTCTGGACAATTGATTGCATCTGAGCCCACTTTTGGGAATCTTTGTAGTCACCTTACAGTTAGCTGAATAACAGTTGAAATGTGACTGTTAAATAGGAGACTGAAGGAGAATTAAAAGGGAGTGATCAGCCTAGGGGCTCAATACAGCAGGATAACCAAAGACACAAAAAGAAAGTAAACAGAGACAAAAGAAATCAGCTGGAGAAGCAATCGGTGTAAAAGCAGCAGAGGGATGTGTAGAGAGAAATGTGGCACAAGGATTGTGTCCCAAACTAGAGAGCTGAGGGACACACTGAGCTGGGGGTGCCAGTGGTGACAGACAGGCCCCTCACATGGCTCAGGACAGTCAGCAGAAGATAAAGGATGGAGAGGACACTGTGAAATGCTCTGCATTTTGGGGTGCGACACATGAGACAGATTTTTAGAAAATTCCTATTAAACCTAAGGAGAGAATACATGTTGGAATGCTGAGAGATGGTAAAGACCTCAGTAAAACATTGCAAAGAAAAAGGTGAAAGCACAGGCTCTGTCCAAGTGCACAGTGAATATTGAGTAGAGCACAACTTGTTCAGAACAAGACTTACCAAAAACATCCAGGACTGAATGAGTAGGAGAATGTAAAAAGAATGTTGATCTCTTTCAGAAAATAATAAGAAAAAAATACTTGCAGAATGTGTGAGGAAGGCACAACAGATACTTTTATGTGGTATTTTTAATAAGATGGAAATTGTTGTAGTTACAATATGGCAGAACGTACTAATATCTGCCTTGAAAATAGGTTTACAAGGCATCTCAAAGAAATGGCATATTTTGGAAACTTAGGGACACCAAAAACCTTGATTAAAGTAATAGAAGCCATGTACAGTCATAGAAGAAGCCAATAGAAGGAATTTCCATAATCACAGGAGTGGGATAAGTCAGGTTGCTGTTACTGCTGTTCTGTTTAGCATTGGCTTGGAATTAAAAGGTGAAGGGAAAGGGGGGGGGGGGAATCATATTTTATGAGAAAACAGTGAAAACACAGCTTCTCAGAGGATATTCATCTTATGGCTTCATTAAAGAACCATCAGAGGTTCCTTGGAGAAACTAAGACCAATAAGCAGAAACTCAGACTGAGGTTCAGCATGCAGAGATAAGGAATGAAGTCTGAGACAACTTAAAAGGGGCTGTGAAAGCAGAGTTTGAGGAATTTCAGATAATTGTTCTTTTGCTTTTGCCTCTTGTTTGATAACAGTGCTATTTCTTTTTACCAAACCGAGCTCTTGCTTCAGGAAAACTATCTTCAACATAAACTTGTTAAAAAGGGAATGTGTGGGCAGCAGCACCCTGGAAAGCTCTACATGGAGCTTCAGTCTAATGGATCTTTGTATTAAGCAATCTGGAGAGGCTGTCTTAGAGGAGAGTGCTCTGATGGCTCAGGTACTGCAGCTAATTTATATCAATTTTGAATGCAATTTTATGTGTTTGAATGTCCTCAGTGATAGGGATATCGAGTCCTTTTCCTTCTTGCTAAATCTAACAAAAAATTGGGCAATTTCCTTCACCCCTTGGTCCAGGTAAATGATAGTCAAGTGCCCACTTTCCCCCTGCAATGTGTGACCTGGGAGATTGTGGGGTTTTAATGTTTAGATTTAAATGAAATTGGAAACAGTTGCAAAAATCACTTTGCTTGATTATGTGTAACTTTCTTATCCTTCTGCAATGCTTTAGCTGGAGATCACACAGGAGGTGCTTAATTCTCTGTTGTGCCACAGTATTGCCAAAACAAACACAGGCTTAGTGTCTTGCAGCAGAAGTGCTGCAAAAAAGTTCAAATAGGGAATTCCCTGGCCTAGTAAATAGTGTTGAGTTGGATATGGAACCTGCATTGCATGCAAGAGGAAAAGGAAAGGGATTTTAATGATTTATTGTACCTGTGCTAACTGAGGCAAAGGAAGCATCCAGCTCTCCTAACAGGAAATATAATTATGCCAAGATTTAAAAAAAATTATGTTTAATACTTTAAAAAAAAATTGACACATGAAAATTTATAATTTGCACTTTTAGACTGTTGAGTTGACGTGCAAAGAAAACCTTGCTCTTATGAGATACTTTGAAAATTATTCAAAGAGAGCACTACTCCTATAAACTTGTAATTTTAAAAGAATGTACCAGTAATCATGTAAGTGCAGTGGTGGATTGATACCCATCTTGATTAGGAAGAGTTGCTACTTTAGACTAATTTCATAATTACCTTTAGTTTGATATCATTCCAGGTTTTTATTTTTAAAAATAGTAGCATGTAATAGGAAAAAAAAAAAACAATGAAGAAGAGCTAAGAAAATAATAGGTGTTCAGAAGATGTTACTTCTTGTCTTGGTTTTTTGTTTTTAACTGACAGTGTGGCACAGAATTCTGCTAGGCAGAAGCATGCCAAACTGATTTTTATAATCATTGCTATTATTACTGTTTATTACAATAATATACTTTAAATTTACAGTTTTGAGCCATCACTGCTATAGAAGACTATACATGTAGCTATACATACCTAATTATTTGTGGAAGGTATTAGTATTGTAAACACAGCTTATCTTTGTTATGAGAGTGACATTAATAACAGAATTTCATAAATGCCAACATCCAGTACGATAATTTCAAGACTCTCTGAAAATATGGTGCATTGTAGCTGAGGATGCTCACAAATGCATGTTGTGTGTGTGGATGGGGAGGGGGAGGAGGCTGTTTTGTGCTTAGAATGCTTTCTGATGCATAAATATTAGCATTAAATAATTTTGAATACCTTGTTTTCTAAAAAGATTAGTAGCTCTTCTCAGCGTGATAAATTGTGCAAGAGTTATTGTTCACACCAGTCTTTGTGCTGTATTATCCTGTGTAGCTTTAAATAACCCAGCCCAAATTACGCTCAGCAAGCTGTTGGGAAAGCTTGGAGGAATCTCAGAGCTGAAGGGCCAATTTGTGCCCTGACTTACACCCTGTGCAAATGCACTGACTTCGTGCTGCCTCTAAAGGATATAAGGAAGGGAAGAGTTTAATCTGTAGCTTTTGTTTTATTATTTTTATTTAGCTTCATTCTATTTTTTTTGCTATTTTTTTGTTTATGTGTGGTTCGATCCTCCTGCCGTGCCTGTGTATTGCTGGTTTGTGGAGAGCAGCATTGCACCCTCTCTTGCTTAGCACCTCAAATGTTACATGAAACTTATATGAAAAAAAGAGAGCTTCAGGCTTGTTTACCAAAACTCTGGTTTATGTTGGATCACATTTAGAATCCCAAGCTTTACACTTCAAAATATTGCACAATAACGTATATCCTTTGTGTAAAATATACTTGTTACCTCATTGTGGCTATGAGCTTGTTTCTTTAAATTGGTAAGTCTTAAATTGGTCTGTGCCAGTTTTTATTTCTTTTTTGTGCATCTGGATTGTCTCTT
This sequence comes from Eopsaltria australis, assembly GCA_034509425.1. Classification (NCBI taxonomy): domain Eukaryota; kingdom Metazoa; phylum Chordata; class Aves; order Passeriformes; family Petroicidae; genus Eopsaltria; species Eopsaltria australis. The sequence goes on from JAVTVJ010000110.1 coordinate 726,415, forward strand.
CTCAGTGCCCTTTTTGCAGTCCACGTTGCTCTGATTTCAGAGCTATTCTGCATGTAAAGTTACGGGCATTGGGGAGACAGGCTGTGGAAATGTGGCTTCTCTAAATTTGGTTTGACACACCAAAGATCCATCGAGCCATTGTAACATGAAGAGTCAGTGCATCATTTTGCCTGATATTTCTCCCCATCTTCTAATGGTTTAGGAATGCCTTCTTATGCTAAGAAAAAGGGAAACTGAAGTGAGGGCACTTTGGAAATATCAGTCATCTCACTTAGGTTTTTCATCTGGTTTTCCTCCCTACTGACTCCTGCAGCAAGAAAAGCTCAAATTCTGGGTTTTGTGAAGTGATTGGCAGCAAGTAAGACAAGCAGAGGCATTCAGACACAGACCTAGTATTAATTCAAGCTGTGCAAATAATTAAACACACCAAGTGAAAGAAGTGAATGGAGCAGTTTCCACTGAGTTTAAGGACAAGGTGAAGAATTCCACTTTTCTTAATGACCTTAGGAATAAAAAGTATTTTGTAAGGCCATCCATCTTACAGTAATTAGAACTAAGGCTGTTTAACAAGGAGGGTGTGAGGCCAGCTGCTGCATTTGCCTGTTTTGCAGTCCCACCACATGCCCTGTGCATGTTCACTGGTCAGAGAATCCCCCTGAAATGGGTGGAACTGGTTTGGCTCCTGGCGCTTCCTCATGTGGGAGTGGACTTTGTGAATGGGTCCTCCTGAACTGCTCTTTTATCAATCTACTGTCTGTGTTTCCAATGCTGAAACTTCACGTCGCCATTGATTAATTCAATGAAAACAAGAATAATTTCAATGGAAAAGAAAAAACCCAATACAATGTGCAACTGCTGTCTATTTCACAGATCCTCCCATTGTTATTTCCAGGTGAAGAGGATGCTCACCCTGTTCAGTTGCTAAGCTAGGAGAAAACTGTTGGCTGACTGGAGAGGAAAATATTCAAGAGTAGAAGTTGTGCTACTGTTTAGTGCTTGCCACAGTTTGTTTTCACAACAGTTTAATTTGGCAGTAACTGAATTGGAGGAGTAGGTTTGGAGTGAAAAGAAACAGAAAATAATGCATTTTTTTTGGTGATTAATGGCTTCAGAAATAACTGTCTTAGACTAACTTGCTGGCTCTAACCCTTCAGGTCAGGCTTACTGTGTAAGATGAGTTTGGCCCTTCTGCCATTTTGTGTTTTCTGGGCAGTCAGTCACAAGTTTGATTATCAGACATTTTGGCAAAATTATAACAATTTTAAAAGTTCACTGAACCTTCAAAAACAGTGTGTAAAATTGCTGGTAGATATCATAGACTAATGAGAAAAAATTAATGTGGTCAAACAAAGCTGTGGTTAACCCTGCAACACACCTAAGGTATACAGTCTTTCACTAATTGTAGAAAGAAATTGTAATCTCCACTTGAAATCAGATTCAAAATAAAATGTACAAAAATGCTCCACAAAGACAATAGTCTTTGTTTGCCACATCATAGAAAAGCAGCTGGAGAAAACAAGAGCCTTGTGCTTCCAGATCAGATCTTTTATCAATGCTGTAATAGCATTTCCATTGCACTGTGCAGAAAAGGAAAAATCTGCCTTCGTGTAATTTATCTCCATCAAAACCATGAAGTTTGTCTCCTAAGATTCTCCCTAAAGAGGCTTTTAGAAATTTCTGCATAACCCAAACTGTTCTCTCATTACCTTCACTATTTCAGACTGTGTTTTCTGCCTTCTCAAGAAGTTAAAGAAGCAGGTATCAATAAGAATTCCCACTGCCACTTTCTTCAGGTACCTAAAAGTTTAAGCCTTGTATAGGAAAGCTGTCATGGAATGAAGAAAGGATGAAAATTTCAGTTTCCTCCAGTTACAACTCAGCATTAATAAGCGCCTTGGTTTTCTGTTTCCTCATAGAAAGTTTTGGAAACTTACTCCTGTGCAAGCATAATTTTTGAAAGTTCCTTTAAGGAAGCTATTAACTCTGCTGGCATATGGAGAATTAATAATTTCTGCAAGTGTTATATAGGAGAGACCCTCTCATGTAAGCATATGATGCATTTAACTCATGTTATGAAATCTGCCTCTATATCTGGCAATGATTTCAAAATTTCCTGAGTTCTCTGTTTAAACTATAACAGAACTTCCAAGCACAAACTGTCACTGAAGGGGAGCTAAAGTTATAGTATGTTATGCGTAGGTAAAAAATATTAACAGAATATTTTAGTTGTTTAGGCAGAGCAGACACAGAGTGATGATGTGCACATTTTCCAAAGTGGTGTTAGCATTCACTTTCATGTTCCACACTGATGATCAGCCTCCCTCTTTGTTCCCTATCTCCCAAAGAATTTTCTGATGTGTTTCTGAAATACATCTCATCTCATGCAGACAACATACACTGATTCTGCTGGCCAAAATTTTTAACTATTGATTTGAGATTTTTTGCTGTTAAATGCCAACTCCATGAGGAACTGGAGCTCTACTCCCCCTTTTTCTTTCCCTCTGCTCCCACAAAACCAGTCCATGCCACATGATTGTTTTCCCACAAGGTTGTAATCCTCCCAGCTGGCCCCTCACCCATGACCAGTTATCCCACTTGAGACTCTTCTAAAATAGGGGGATTTGAAGTGTTTTCTCTTTTCTCTTTGGAGTATTAAAAGCATATCCTGGATGTGGGGTTTGTGGATGATTCCTGCACAGATAGGAGTGTAACTGATGACTGGTAAAAATAAGGACATTTTTGTTGTAGTGCTACTACACATGTATCTAAATCACATCCTTCCAACTGTGTAGTTTCTTTGTGAGATAATATCTGTGATTAGAGTTTTTGTTGGAACTTCAGAGTTACCAACTGGAATAATGTCTCCAGACCTTGTGGTTTGGTTTAACCAAGGTGGTTTTCCTGCTTCTCTTGCTGTTTGGTGGTCAGTCATTTGTCTCACAGAAAGCTTTGGCTCTCCCTCCAACACTTTAACTCTTCCATGGGTCTGTATCAAGTTCTGCTAAGACACAAGAATTAATAAGTGTCTTTTCCCCAAAAATCCAAGGTGCTCTGGCTACTTTGTTGAAGATTGTTTACTATGCTGCTCCCCTAAAGGAGTTTCATTTTAATTTGTCTGAATTAAACACTAAAAGCAGCTCGAATGTTGGGTTTTCTGCCAGGAAGAACAGCCACATCTACAGGTCTGCTACTGAAGCTGACAGGGGCTTGAATTATTGCTGTAGAAGGTTTTACATGTTCTATAAGTTTATATAAATTTCCTCTCAAACTTTGAAAATTTCCTTTCCAACCTTGCCAGGTTTTAAAATGAGAAAACGAATTCTTATAGTCCTGTTTGCAATGGAAAGATTGACCTGAATTATTGTCACATGAATGACTTCAATTAAATGAAAAATTAAGTAAATAATGGAATTATAATGCTTCTATTTTATTCTCTGAAGTCCTTAGAAAACCAGCATTATAACTTCAAAAATGCAGGAGATAAAGATGTTTACACTTAGACCTATGTTGATTCTTTGCTACTTTCCTTTTCCTCCTTAAAAAAAACCAACCAAAAACCACCACAAAACACTGCTTTAGGCAAAAGCTGTTTCCATAATATTATTTTTTTGCAAGGTAAAGACTCAGTGCCTAGACTTTTAAACAAGTGCTTTATCCTTGAAAATTAAAATAAAATATTTTCGTGTAATCAGTAAATTTTGTTATGAAACTTTATAGCAGCTATATTAAACGATAAGAATAACTACTATTTTGAAATTCTGAACATCTCATAATTAGACCAGCCTTTAAGAAATATTCAGAGTTAAGGCACATTAGAATGTATTCCACAACATGGAGACAGCCCTGACAAAGAAACATTATTCTTAGATTTACAATTAATTACCCTTATGTCTATACCTTGCATTCAATTTGCATATCTTAAAAGTGCTGTAAATTTCATAGCACTCCCTTGTTATTTAAGATCATTCTGCTTTAGTAAAAGTTTCCACAGTGATAACTTTCTCTTGATTATGTAGTTGTGAGGTCAATAAATTTGGCTTTACTTGGCTCTACAATGTTATAATTTTTCTTTTTTTTTGTGTTGTTTTTCATTATTTTGCTCCTTGTTGCTCCTGCCCTCTCATTTATAATCCCCTGAAGAACCAGTAGATAGAGAAGTCTGGCTGGAAGACGAAGTGAGTGGTCAGATCCTCAGATGTTATCTTTTTCCCAGAACACACTGGTACTGGGTGTCTGACATGTTCTATACATCTTTCTGGTGTCAACCTCATTAAACAAATACACCTTGATGTATAGCTCTCACGAAATGAAATTTCATGCCATGAATTTGCTCTGTATCAGCTCACGTTCTCCTTTTCTCTCCCCCATTCTTTTCTTCTCCAGGAGTAATTTTGTTTGATCTTGATTTCAAGCATGATTTTACCTGGTCACCGCCCATAATTTTGCACCCTGAGATTTGTCAGTGTTTTCTGATATTTAAAGAAATATCCATGTTTTCTGCTCACAACTTGGGGTTTCCTGCTTTCTAAACATGGAATCCTTGCCTCTGGGTAAGGTGTGGTACCTTCAGGAGGTTGGTCAGAACGTTTACTTTGGTCAGATACATATATGGATTTTCTCTAAATATTAGACACATTGCAGCATGTTTGTTGTAAATTCCATAGACTTCTATGAGTAATTATATATAAACGTGCTAGACCTGTTTTTTATTCTCTAATTCAAGGTTAACACAATATCCTGTAAGCCAGAAGGATGTGAACGCTTTGCCAGAATAGCAAATATTACTCTCATCCTTTTCTCCACCATTTTTTCCCCCTTCAGCTTAAAAGAATTTTAAAAAGAAATATGTTTTCAAACTAAAATAAACCTTCTTTAATGAGACTATATATTATTTACAGAAAAATGCCACTAAACTCAATTAGTACTGGTCTCACCACTGGGTAGAATTGAAGCTGTTGAATTTTTTTTTAATGTAGTTCATTGAAGTCATTACTGAATCTGGGGCAATATTCTATTTTTAATCAATTTAAAAACTATAATGTATGAGAAAACAGCAACACACTGTATGGATTTTTGTAGATTCACTGCTGCAAAAAATACACAACAAATGCATAAAGTTTATGCCCATCTCAGAAAAATTGTTTGAAAGTTACTTTAAACAGGTAATTCCTTATTGCCACCCTCTGTATTATTAATTGGTAGCTTATTAGAGTTATTTAAAAAGTTATTATTGCAGTTTCTTTCATTTAATATTTTATTGTATATCGCTATTTTTTAAAACTACTTTGCTGGATAACAGCAGCCATCCAAAACATTGTCTGTTGCTCAGAAACAGAAATAATAAAATAATGGAAAGCAGAGCTATTGTGTTAAACTAATGACTGGTTATACTTCATATATTAAACAAAACTCAGAATACAGTACTTTGAAATGCTTTCTTATTGAGTGATCCAATCATTGTGAGCTTTAAGGCTGCATGTATGTTTTTAAAATGGAAGAATCTGTCTTTTTTCCCTTGGGACATGATGTTGAAGTTCCAGGAAAGAACAGGGTGTGAGATTTAATAGATATATTCACCTCTGCCTTTGAATTTCTCTCAGGCTTTTTAATATATAAATAATTTTGAAGAGCAAAAGTAACCACTTTTAACCTTATTTTAATGGGCCTGATACAAGCAAGTGTTGAATATGGCACTATTCTATTAGATTATAATATAACATTCCTATTAAAATGATTTTTAAAAACCTTCCCAAAATTCCAATAACAGTATTTCATGGAATATAACATGGTAGTGGAGATTAGCTAGCCCTAGAATACCTTGGCAAAAGTGTTCGAGTAGCAAGAGTTTTTCTAGTCTTATGTCCTATATACATCTGTTAAATTACTCAGAGATCTCATTAAATAAAGCTAATGTACTTGTAAAACAGTAGGGAGAGACAGTATATCATTGTAACTGTTCGAAAGAGCCATTCTGGCAAGGAGGGAGCCAGCAAGGCTTGGTGTATGCTGGTCAGTGGAGATGTTTCTAGGCCATAAATCTTGGCCCTTTCCTGCCTAGTTATTGTGTATTTCTTTAGGTGAGAGAT
>JAVTVJ010000110.1:737500-797500 GCA_034509425.1 Eopsaltria australis
TGAATTTGAGAACCTAAATACAACTTTTCAGTGCTTGTTTGTGCCAAGGGAGAAAGTCTGCTGTCTGGCAGCAGTGACTTTTACCCTGCACTTGGATTAGCCCTTTCATGTGCTTCAAAACATATTTTACAAGCATTATACAAAGGCATAAGATGAAATATGCATATGGTATGTGCCAGACATTTCCAAGAGCACTGATATGAATACACTTAACAATATGTCAGTCCCTCACCTTTGGGCTCTGTTCTCATGTTAGTCTAAGTTCTAGGGGTTTTAAACCCAGAGCTATTTAGGCAGGGGTGGTGTTTTGGGAGGCTGGTGAAGCCACCTTGCATTTCTACAGTCCCTGCAGGTTGTCGTTCAGGCTCCTGCTGGCAGAAAGGAGCTCTCAGTTTTACACACTCAGTGCCACTCCTTCCTCCCCTGGTGAGTTTAGACCTGACTTTTTCAGTCTGTTCCTGGATAGTCCTCTCCTTTGGTGCTACAGGCAGTGAAAACTCAGGACTGATTTGCACTGCAGACCTGCCACTAATAAGTGGTGATTATGGCATTCCCTGCTTTGTATCCAGTGCCTTTGGAGTTTTTCAAATGAGGTGGGGATCTGTTTTCCAGAGTTCTCTAAGGTGTGTTTGCAGCACAGTGGCTCTGCTAGTTCTTGGAGGAGTCACAGCTAGGAGCTGTCACTCGAAATGCACTGTTCTAAAGTTTTGAATAAATAATTGCTGTGTGAATCTTGCATCCTCAGTTGACCTAGATGTGGTAGATCTAATTATGTCAAGACTGCACTCTTTTAAATGATTCCTTTTATTATTTTTTTTTTTTTGCCAATACATTTATTCTATTTCTTTTTAATTGACCAGGGCAGAAAAAATGATTTTGCTATGTTTTTCTTTATTTTTTTATAGGGCTGTAAGGTGTCTGACTCTAACTCTTCTAACATAGGAAAATCTTGGTTATATTTTACAGAAACTATGAACCAATTATGTATAAATGGAAAAACAGCACTTCAGTTGTTCAAGAAAACCAACATTATTATACAGAAGACAATGAATGAATCAGTTTTTCTGCATGCTTGTAGAATTCTTGAGCTCTGTTGACCTCAAATCACTCTCAATTTAGGAAGCTGTGAAAATCTATTCCTAAACTTCCCACTGAAGTTATATCAACTTGCAGAATGATACAGAGCTCTTTTGGCTACTGATGGGACATACTGCTGATTCCATGTCCATAAAATCTGGAGAGAATTCAGGGCACACAGACTGGTTTCCTTTCAGCCAAGATGAAAAAGCCTGAATTCTATTCTCCAGATTGGAAGATTAAGAGGTGCTTAGCTGCCCAGATTGCATTCCCACTTCTATGCACAAAATTGGCCCTTACTATATTTATATCGTTTTGAAACAGAGAGAAATTAATGCAGTTTCTAAAATATTGTCCATTAGGGATACATTTAAAAAGAAGTTCTGTACAATTTGGGAAATTAACACATTTGCAAATAATTATGACATGTTAATAATCATAAAACAAATTCAGGAGAAGTTGTATTCCTTCAGTGAATATTCTCACTTTGCCATTCATGTCCAGCTCATGTGGGCACTATTTTGTTGCAATCCATAAAAAGCAGGATTGCTTTTATTCCTCATAGTGGGAATTTCTCCCCATATTTGTGACATGGATGATGTCCATTTCTTAAAGTGGTGTCTTCTCACAAATACCTGTTCACTGTTATGTTTCTGTGGGGTTTTTTTCTGGTTTCAGGGAAATGTGAGCCCCTTCACACATTGCCAGCTTTCAAAGGAAAGGCAAAGCTTCCCCTTGGGTATAATTAATGTGATATTATTGCTTGTGGTACAAATGGATGTCCCATGATCTTAATGGAAACAGGGAGTTCTCTTAACTCCATTTCAACCATTTGTAGCAGTTTTCTCCTCAGGCCCTCCAGGGTGCTCTTGCAGGAGGCAGTGACCACCAGTATCCATCTGGGTTGGACTTTGTTCTGATTAAAAAGCAATGAAGAATACAGAAAAAAAACCCCTGAATTAGTAAAAATTGATTAAATAAGATGGCAGCTCTTAAGATAATTCAGGTGGGGAGGGAGCTCAGGAGGTCCCCTTGGTCAGTCTTCAGCTCAAGCTGCTCTCTCAGTGTTTATGACTGTTCTTATTTAAGGACTCCTAAGTTCTGAAGCTGATTATAACTCTATATTCACTGAAGCTGTGGGGAGCTGGGTTCATCTCAATGATGAGAACTTCTTAAATCTCTGTCCAATCTGCCTGTGAGGGTTGCATTCAATTCCCTGTAACCTTTACAGAGTTTTTGTTGGGTAAAGATACAGCAAAGACAGACTTGTCTTCTCACTCAGCTCTGAAAGCTTTCATTTTGTTTGACAACATTTTATACTGAGCTTGGCTCATTCTCTCACAAGGAGAAAGTATGCAAACTTTACATAGAAGTGGGCAGAAAATTTGGCTACATTTGTTTGCTATAGCAAACACCAACTCACAGAAAGGCAAACATTATACTGATTTTGTTGAAACTTGAAGAAAACATGCCTGGTGCCCAGTATGGAATTTTGGATCAAAATTACAAAGGAAAATGAAGAATCAACTGCAGATTGAGGCCCAGAATATTTACATGGATGTTGCCTATTTGGATTTCTCATCTTGTTTTATTGTTTATTCCCACAATCTCTCTCAGCCCTATGAATTAGGCTTTCTCCAGGTACAATAATTTTGAAATTTTAAATAATTTGTGGCTTGGAAGAAAAAAAAAATTAATTTCCATCTGTACCACATCTAGATATGAAACCTCATCTTTTGTGGGTCGAAATCCTGCTTCCAGAGAAGCAGCATGTGGCCATGCTGGTTTGGTGACCCCATGCCATCCCTGGAATACAGTGGAGGAGGCTGCTTAGAACACTTTGTGCCCCTCTGGAGTGAATTCCATGGGCCAGACCCTGCACTGACACATTTCCATCCATCCCCTGCAATGCATGTGGCAGCAGTATTCCATCTGTTTCTAATGAGCCATGGCAGGGGAGGAAATCTTATGCATAAACATCTCCCACATCACTTTTGATCCCATTGAAGAACATCTCTGCAACAGTATCTTTTTGGGACAAAGATTTTAAGCTATTTTTTTTTTTTTTTTAATAATACCTGTGGATGTCAAACAGAAGAGATCAGCCAGTTCCTAAATCTGGCAAATTCCTTGGCTGAAATTTTTTCAGTAGTTTGAGAGCCAATTCCAGCACAAATTCTTCTTGCAAAGGTCTTGCCTATATTTTCCAAAATATAGATGATAATTTTGTATGTGCCTATTCTATTTTAGGGGTGAGGTAGTTATAGCTAGATTCAACTCTAAACAAAGAGCAAGCTGTTCTTTATTTAATTCCAGTTATAAACAAGTTATAGCAAAATATAAATGGAGGGTGAAACAAAGGAACAAAACCTACCACTCTGCAAAGGCTTTCTTTTAAAATGTACATTTCTTTGTATGGAAGAGCACTGCAATGCTTTTTTAGAGGCAAATAGTTTACTGTGATGTGCATGAAATAGAATTTTGATAGACAGAATAAGCTGAAATCCAGTTCTAAACTATAGATTTTCAAGCAGATTGATGCAACAAATTGTTAGCAAATAGCAGTTTGCAATTTGATGCTAATTAGACATAAGGCAAATATGTGCCATGACAAATTAGCAGCAAACCATACTGAAAAGGATTAGCAAGAGCTGGCACAGAGACTGCTCGATTTTGCATACTTCCTTGTCTTAGTCTAGGAGGTCTGAGCCAGTTTTCCTTCTCTGTAAATAGGAAACCAGAGCAGAGATCACAGGCATGCTAGAATGCCTTTAATTGCATATTTGAAATGTTTTAACTCTCTCTTAATCCCATGGAGGCTTTTCTCCATACCACCAGCTTTATTATCCTGGGAGATGATCAAGTACTTTATCCATTTAATATTATAACTAAATACATTATGAGGTAAGTAACTCACGGGGTTATTTACTTTAGCAAGTCTATTGTACTTATAGATTTAAGAAAAAGCCCCATTCTTATTCAAAACACCTTTGCTTAACTTCCTGCAAATGTGTTTTTTGGCGGATTTAATTATTCACTTCATTAATAAATTAATTTTTGCTAGAGGATTATCACATTTCTTTATTGATGTGCACAATGCCATTGTAGCAGTTAGTGTAGATCAAACTCATCACCATATCCAGACGAGATAATGCAGTTGTGTTTTCAAACCAGAGAGAAGCAGGAGGTAATTTTTAAGCCAGTTCTTCAGACCTGTGCCAGAATACCAACACAGCTGTAAGTGTGACTTCAGAACTAAAGCAAAAACTGCTCTTGCACCTTTGAAGGGTGATGTAATTTCATTAGGGTCAAGAATGCTAAACAAAAGCCACAGTGAAAATACCTGTTTGTTAAATTTAAGAAGCTTCTCCTTTCTTTATGAGGCTGTTTGTTTGTTTAGTTTTTCAAATTAAGTTTCTGGGGTAAACCATCACATTCCCCAGGCTTTCAATTCATATTTGCTGGTGTGTACTTCAGTTTGGATATGTAAAATGACATGTTTATACTTCAAGGGATCATTGGGTAGATCAGAGGCTCTTAAATACAGTTTCTCTTTCAAATCTGACTTTCTAGGGCATACAAGACATTTTACTGACTGGGCTGATTGTTGTTGTCTAAAATTATATATATATTACATTCCCAACATTCCTATGTCTATATATGGATCAAAAAGATTGTTAGAAATAGTTCAAAGGTGCTAAAACATTATGTACTTAGATGTAAACACACATTTCGGTTACCAAAATAAATGAAGTGGGAAAATAAAAGGATATTATGCACAAAAGATTGTTCTTTCACAAGCCTCAGAGAGAATTCCTCAGACAATTTAAACCACGATCAGTAACAAGTTTTGCCACAGCACTGTCTTCCCACATAAACAGTATGATAACACACTATTAAGCATTTACAAAAAGGTGATGAAAGTAGTTGTGCTGTTTAAAGAGAAAAAAGAGAGAACTCCAGGCTTTCCCTGCAATTTTTGAAGGCATTTATTGAAGGCACTGTCCTGTAAAAGCCTCTGTGTGCACTGAGGCCTGGAGAAGGTGTTTCTAGTGTTGTTTCTAGTATTGCCAGGCTGTCTCAATGAATGTTTGCCTGCTCCCTTTTGCCAATATTTGTGCCCACTTGCCACATCACATCAGAAATTAGGCATCTTTATGCTGGTGCAAAATCTCAGAAAAGTGAATTGATTGCCCTCTGGGCACAAAGCTTTATTTTCATTCTGTTGTCCCTGCACAGACTCGTGGTGAGTTCTTGGTAGGAAGTTATTTGTCTGTATGGAAAGAGTGTAACAAGCCATCAGCTGGCAAATGCAGACTGAAAATTGTACTGGTTAAAAGGGATGTTGTCAAGAATTTCAGGATTACATGCAATGCATAAATAGTTGTAATTTCCAAAGGGAAATGAATTTCTAGTCAAGCCTTTTCACATGATATTTTCCCTCACAAAAGCATCACAAATTTTCTGCCCATGCTGTAGCTCCCAAACCCCCCCACTGCTCAATTCAGTGACAGCTTTCCTGGCAGTGCCTAAGCAGATTTTACATTTTCCTGTAGATGCAGTGTCAGCCCAGATTTTGCCTCTGAGAGCTCTGCTGCTCGTGGCTGCTGTGGCAAATCTTTGTGTTGGAGGACAGATGTTCCACACTGTGCAGGGGATCTGGGTCATGCAGCACCTTCTGACTTGGAGCATGTTGGGAATCTCCTCTGCTTCACAGCCACCTTCCAGATCCAGGCCTTGTCACCACCTGTAAGTAGGGTGTTGCTCTTTTTTTTCCCCTTTTAGGATCAGGCTTGAATTTTTGTCTTCTGTTTTCTCCTAAATTGGTGAATGCAAATTGGTTGTAAATTTTTTGAATGTAGGTTCGTTTCTAAACAAGAAAAAAAAAAAATCATGGGGCAGGAAAAAAAATACTTGATGGAAATGAAATGTATATAAATTTCTTAAACTGCTAGAAAACAACACAAAGAGAAAAAAAAAACCATAAAAGAGAAAGCAGTAATTTTGTGGGTTTGTGCAGGTTATTTCATCTGGCTTGAGAAAAGACAGTAGATGTTAGGTTAGAGCAAATTCATCCTGATAAAGCACACGTAATTTTTGACAAATGTATTATCTCTTTAGATCATGGGATTAATAAGATACATTGTCCCCAGGAAATTATGTCCACTCATGAAGAACCTTATTGACATAGCTGCAGAGAGGTGAGTTCAAAAGGTCAGATATTAAATCAGTTCTTTGAGGCAAATTTTTGACTTGAAACCATGTAAGTTTGCATTTGTGTCCCTTAGAGTGGGTGACTGTACACTCTCTGAAGTTATGTGCACATTTATTTTTGTAAAGATATGAATGAAAAAAAGCAGCTGTGCTACAGATTTGACTTCCAAAGTCCTGTTTGTTTCTGTTGCACGTGGGGATGAGATTCACAGGATGGTTGTGGCTGGAAAAGATCTCTGAAGATCATTGAGTGCCAAGGCAGGGGCACCTGGAGCAGGTGACACAGGACCATGTCCAGGTGGGTCTGGGGTGTCCCCAGAGAGGGGGACTCCACACCTCCCTGAGCAGCTGTTCCAGAGCTCTGTCAGCCTCAAATTAAATGCTGATGTGTGCTTAACTGTGTTAAGAATAACTTTGACAGTTTTACTTTAAAATCATTCAAGTTATCCTTATTGATATTATTAGTATTTACAATGGAGGTGGCATGATAGAATCTGACACTTCTCCCAGACATTGCTGAAATATTTAAGGTTGTCTGGGGATTCTGGAATGTTCATAATAATCATGAAACATTTATTGTCTTTATCTGCATATCTAAAATTCATCAATGAATAAAAACAGAGAGGGGAATCCTTAAAAAAATAAAACAAAATATTATCCTGCTGTAATTTATAGTTGTTTTCTTTTATCTGTTTAAGATGCTTGAATTCACTTTGTTAGCAAATTTCTCTTGACAAGCACACCTATTTATTATTACTAAGCATCCTTTTTAAGAATGTCTGAAATGACATGTGTATTGTTTTAAATAAGATCATAGAGTTAATTTTTAACCACACAAGCAATGCAGTAAGAATAGAGAGAACAAAACATAATTAATAGTTTTATGCCATTCATCAGGATCGTTTTATTTGCTGCCAGCATATGCCAAATGCAAAACCATTTTAACTTCAATTAACTATTTTAAACAAGATTAAAACTGTTGTCATTGAAATCATGGAACATATATGCTCCCAGATATTGTGTGCATTGCTGAATATTTGCATGTCAGGGAGAGCAGAGATGTGTGAGAACTTCATTTTGTTTGCATAGGAGAAGGTAGCAGCTGTTTCTGTATCCACTCACAGTGACACAACTTCCCTCTGGCCTCAAATACACATTTCATTCTTCTCTGCAAAAGGAAGTGAAAGAAATAGCACTACATCTATATTTTGAGTTTTATAAAGAAATTATGATACCACAGCCACAGTATATTAGGTGCATGAAGAAACAATTTTATACTTATTTGTGAGGCTTTTTTTATTATTGCTTAGGGCTTTTTTATTATATTATTATTTCTAATTTGGAATTTTTGTGGGTTTTTTTTTTGTTTGTTTGTTTGGTTTTTTTTGTTTGGGTGGTTTTTTTTGGGTTTTTTTTTATTTTTTTGGTTTTTGTTTTCTTCTTTTAGAAAATACTTGCATCATGTTTCACAATATCTGTATTATTGCTGCCTCACTAGATAGGACCTTATCACTGCCAGGGACCCAGCTGTCTTGCTGAGTTACTGTCACAGCAAAGGATTTTTTAAACACCAAAGGCATGCTTCATCCTGAATTTGTGGCAGGTCAGATTTGGGTTTGGGTACCAATGCCACCTCAGCAGTTTGAAACCAAGAGCATGACCTAGAGGAAGAAAAGTAGAATATATTGTCTTAAACTCCTGTTTAGTAAAATACTTAAGCACTTATTTAACTTAAAACATGCCTGAACCATATTAATTCCTTATTAATTGCTGATTTGTTAATTTGAGTGGATTTATTAAATTGAAGACTTAAGAAATGAAGATCCCCCATAGGATGAGAGGACTAAGGAAGATCCATACTGAATAACTCAATTATTTCTCCTAAGGGCTCACAGCTCCCTGTTTACTCAGGCACACATCAACATGCAGATTTCCTGCCTGGTGTTCTGCAGTGCATGGGGAAAATCCCAGATTATTTGGTACCTTTGATGTGATGCTGTGCAGGACCATCCAAAAACAATTAATGCCCTGAATGAGGCCCACACTAATGGGGCTGTGTCAGTGTAAACCCTCACCATGGTCCATCAAGAAATGCTGTAGGTAATGCTACCAAAGATTGCAATGCTATTGAGGGTTTGGAATAGAGCTTGTGTTCTGCTCCTTTGCCTACATTGCTTAGTTCAGAGACTGATGGTTGGATAAGGAGCAGATGGTAGAGACTTCTGCAAATGCATGGTATTTTCAAATTGACTTAAATACACTGTATGGGACTGAGCCATAGAGCAGCACTGTAAATTGCAGCTATGCACTTGTAGATATGCAATGAGGACTGCAACCTCCAGTTTTCTAGCTGTCAATTTAGCTTTTGTTCTCTGTTCCATTTCTGGAACAGAAATTCTTCATCAGTTTGTGAATTTAGGTTCAGCAGGAATGGGGGAAAAGATATCTGGATTTAAAACACTAGCAACAACAATAACAATTAAAAATATTTATAAGTGGGTACATATAGCAGGAATGGGGTAATCTCCATAAATGATACATCTCAGGCTACCAGAAATATTTGTATTTGCTGAGGAAAGGGCAGTTACAGAAAAAAACAGCTTGATGAAATGCATTTGGATCCTTGAAAAAATGGTAGAGAATGGAGAACTGGCCAGTGTTCAGCACAGGTACAAGTTAACAGGGCTCCCAGAGACTCAGTGATGTAGTCAGTATATTTATTGGATTTATTTGCATTGTAAAGGCTCAAGTGAAAGAGTGTATGAAATGCAAAATAAAAGGCAAAAAATATAGATGACAACAATTTTTGCTTAGTCAAGTCCATAGAAGCCTCTGAGGAATCTCACTGATTTAGGCAATTAAGGAGCAGAAATCCAAATACACTCCAGTTTTGACGAATTTCCTGCAATGTAAATTGTGTGGAATTATTTGCAGTATTCATAACCATTGATAGAATTCTAAATTAGCTATAACCACTTGATAGAAAGAACTTCAGTGAGATTCAGACCCTACTGAAGTCTCTGGGAGTTTTGCCTTTTCTTTCAGTGGGGATGGAGTTTCCCCATGATCATCATTACTGCAGACAGCTCAATAGAAAAGGCAGCTCAGCTCACAGCGGTGGTCTGAGCAGCCAGCAAAATGGTTGGGTGGATAAAGAATGGGTTGGAAAAAAATACTGCAAATATTATGATACCTATCAGTGATATCCTCTTGCCTTGAACACACTGCTGAATTCATACCTTTCTGCTTGAAAATATACATTATAAACAGAAAGAGTAAAACAATAGTCATAAAAAGTGTCCAGAAGCACAGAGAATTTTACATGCAAAGAGTAAAAATACGGGAGCTTAGGTTGAGTGAATGAGAAGATAAGTAAGGTTTTGGAGGAAAGGAATAATTTACACAAGGTAAATCTGATTTGTTTCTTGGCTTATCCCATAGTGCAAACAGAGAAGTGTACCCACAAACTGAAAATTGATAAGGAGGAGATTTGGATGTTTTGCAGGATGGGACTTGGAGCTGAAGGAAGCCTTTTGAGTGAAATGTGTGGCAGGATTAATAAATAAAACTAGACATCTGTGTTTGTAAGGCAGTTCTCAGAGATGCAATGAAATAAAGTAGGAAAGCACAAGCTAATACTTATCCTTTGACGAAATGTTCAGAGTCTCCCTTTGGGATAGTGATGATTTTGGTTTTTTTGGATGAAGCCTGGAACCTGTTTGCTCCAGGCAGTGGGGTTGGATGCTGAATTAGGTCACACACTCCTGTGGTTTGTGTGACTTCTCCCTCAGTGCCTGGGGCTGTCAGGGGTGCAGGATATGGGAGGGACAGAGGCTGCTCAGCCCCAGAATGTCACAGGCTGGCTCTGCCCTCCTGCTCTCCGGTGCTCAGGGGCTCTGTGGAAGTCTTGAGCTGAAGGAGGATTCTCTCCTCCTCATCAGAGCTCAGGGAATCATCAGCCTTTGATGGAAAGTAGGATTTACACTTACATATTCATCTTTTGTGTTGGGACAATAAATAAAGTCCCAGAGTAGAGACTGCAGACCCTTTTGGTACATAAGTTCAGTCTCTAAATGTCCATTTTAGCTTTTCAAGTAAAACCCATTCTGATTTGCTGAATGCTGGTGCCACACAGTGCAGCAGGAGTGGGTCCATAACATCCAGATGTTGTCAATGTGCAAGTTTGGCTTTTTCCTTTATATTTTCAACAAGAGTTCCTGGCATTATTTTTATGCTACAGCACAGTTTTGTATAAAAACTGGTAGAAACAGCTTAGAATAGCTGAAAATGCTTAATGATGAGGGTGGTGCACAGCTGAAGCATTACCAGTGGAGTTGCTTGCTCACTGATTTGTTGCCAGGTAGTGAGCCAATTAGCAGTGCTGGTTATTATTTACTTTTCATGCTATATATCACTAAAATTGTGTTGTTGATTTATCATTTATATTGTTGTATTGTCAGCATAATTTATTCAGATCATGCTGAGATACCTGGGAAATTAAGTAATAAAGAGAATGGCATAGAATGTGTCTGTATTCAGAGATATTTACTTTGCTTTTAATGAGAATGCATGTTCAGGTAAAACATAGATCATTTAGCTATTAAATTGTTTTTTAAATAAACCTGTTAAAAGTTTGTACCTTGGATTTTCTAGAAATAAAAAGGCTTGGTTTCAATTCTAATCTGATTTTTACCATTAAATAAGAAACTTTTTACAGGTTAGGTTGAATAGCAGAGCAACTAATTGTGCCAATTTACTTGATGAACGATTTGCAGGAAGCCATGCTAGTTGAGATATTACTGAGGTATCCAGTGTTCTTTATGTATTTGATACTACTTTAATTTTTTGGCAAATGCAAACATAGATTTTTTTTCTGAAAATCATTCTTAATTGCTTGAATTATTAAAAAAAAAAGGAAAATTGAAAGTCAGTATTTTACAAGAAATAAATATTTTGAATACACTCAGCTGACTAGAAAAGGTCACTTTAGAATGCTTTTTGTGAATTTTTTCCTTAGCTGGGACTACAACTTGTCAGAGTTAAACTTGTAAAACTTCATTTTATAATCTCTTCCATTTAATCATCTTATCCAGTTCTTTTAAAATCTTTTGACTGACAAATAGATCTGTGTGTGTGTATTCAGTGGGTTGGCTCTGGTCAAGAATTGTTCTCTCCTGAATATTCCATACAGGAAAAAGGGCCTGGGACTTCCAGTGGGTGTGCTTTTCTGTTAAGACCATGGTATTTCTTTCTAAACTTGTGAAAATTATCTTCCAAATGAGGCAATAATTCAAAACAAAGTGGAAGAGGGTATTATTTTCCTTGAGCTATCAAAACCCCTTTATCTCTTTTGGTTTTCCTTAGTTTCTGTTTCTGTTTTCAGTGATAACTCTAACACACAGGTAGAACCACATCAAAACCACTCATTTCTAGTCTATCTTGATACAGGAATCTTTTAAACAGCTCTACTGACTCCAGCACTTGAATTTTCTGCCAGTCTTGTGTCATGATTTTCAGTTTTCACAGCTTTGCTCCTTTGCAGTGACTCTCTTCAGTATGGCCAGACCTGAGAATGAATAAACCCAAGGAGCAAATGAAAACAATCCCTGAGCAACCATCTAATTTTCTGTTTATTAATTTTTGTTGATCATCTTTGCATATTGTGGCATTCAGGAATTTTTATGTGCCTTCAGGAATCAAGGGGGAGAAAGTTTCTGTTAAAGGACAGAATACTGAAAATGGTGGTTCTTAATTAAATTATCTCTGATAATCCCCTGTATGAATTTTGATATAAGGGTGATATCAGGTTGCATGATGGCATGAATGAAAAATGTCAAGGAAAAAAATGCTATTGAGCTAGAAACCTTGCAGTAACGTGGCTCAGAACAATTTGGATCAAGCCTATGTTTTCACAGTTAAGAAGTGTGAAGGGAAATGTAAATGATAGCTGTCTTATTTCATTGTTTGTGGTAGGAAACACTTCCATTCTTTTGCAGTCTTGCACAACACTTGCTGTAAGTAGCTGTAGAAGCATTTCCAGAGGCTGAAATCATGGGGGTACTATGGTTTGTGTATTAAATTGTCCTAAAGGGTACAAGGTACATGCATGCAGCTGGATTATCTAGAGGCTGAATAACTTTGTATATTAAGAACCAGCAGACTTCTAGTGAAATTTTTATCATGTTACTAAGTAAGGATACTTCATTTGCTTATTTTGACAACCGTAGGTTAGTTTCAATTGGAAGCTATTCATGAAATATGAGTGCACTTAAGTCATATTTTATGAAAATACTGAAATCTGAACTTGAGACAGGCAGCATTGCACGCTAAAACATTGGGAGCCTGTGTGTCTGTGTGCAGAGCATGGAAAAACTCCTTCATTTTTGCCATAAGATGTGTGAGTCAGCTGGGAATCAGTGACACTCCACTGTGCAGGTTTACTGGGTGTCTGCTACGAGGATTTCAGGAGGACAGCAGGTTTTCTGCTTTCCACATTTCTCCTGAAACCTCTGCATGTCATTACAGAGCTGAAACAGAATACAGGATGGGCTGTAGGAAGATGTAGCATTATTCCATCTGTGAGAGAAAAAAAAGTCACTTAACTTGCTCTTAGCTGTGTTATTTGAGATTCACAGGATCTCTTCTCACTTGAATGATAAATGTCAAATTTCCACAGAACCCACCCCTTATTCTCTTTAAATATAATGGCAAACATTTGTCCGTGGCAGTTAGTGGGTTTTATATTTTAATGTTATAATATTGATGAAATGCAAGTGCTTTATTTTAACATTATTTACTGCAAAAGTCAATTGCTTAATCAAAAGCTGATTCCTTCAGGCAGAAAATTTGCTTCCCCAAATTCCAGACGTTTCAGTGTTTATTCTTTTGATCTTGGATAACGCATGTTCTACATCTTAAGCTTCCCTGGTCTGTCTCAGGATTTCATTAACATTAGTTGAAATATTAGCATGTTTCTGAATTGTGTGCTCCTCTTTGCTGCTTCTATTACCAAGCTATTTTGTATTGCTCCCAGTTTTGTCAGCTGCCAAGGACAGTCAGGATGCACCTTGGAGCATCACTAGCCCTGATGGGCATCTTTTCACTAACTCTAGATGGGCCATATCTGACATCAAGCTAAGATGTTCCTGTGTCTTTAAAAAGGGCTTAATACCCTTTTGTGTTATGAAATGAAATTAACAGTTGACAGAATGTATCATGCTAAACTTTTGCCAGTTTCATCTTGGCTTTCCTCTCCAGGAAAAGCCAGTTCTGTACAGAACAGATCTTTCGCAGTCATGCACTCTGGCTTCTCCATGAGTTGGTTTATGTTAAATCTGGGTTGTTTGCCCAAATTTTCTGTACTATGTCAGGAGATAGGATAAAAGCAAAGAGAATACTCAGAAATATCCACTTGCCTTTTAATCCCTTTATTTCCTTATAATAGTATTTTCTTTTACATAGCTCTTGACACACGAGTTTTAGTGACTTTGCTCTCCTGGTCATGTTGCATTAAGCCTACAGAGTCTGGTGAGAAATACTCATTGGAATGTAAAAGTCCAACCAGAAGTTTATTCTGTGTTCAAATAAGAACTGCTAAGGAGGTCATCAGAGCAACTGCAGGAAGGAGAACTGTCCTCTCATGAGCAGATTTGAGAAAGAGAAGTGTCAGGTAGGATTCATGAGAGAGATGAAGACGAGAAGAAATTTGAAAGGGAAGTTTGCAGATTACAGAAGAAAGTAGATAGGATGATAAGAAAGATAAATTTGTTTTGGTGGAGATCGTGGCTTCCCCGTGATTTATGGAGTTTTTCGGAATTCAAAACAAAGCTGTGCTGACTCGTGGCTGTCAATACCAAGACATCTCATGAATCCAAACCAGAAAGGGTTATGAAACTCTGGTACAAAGCAGAACTTTGTCATGCCCCATCCTCACCCACCCTCCCTCCCCTTTCTGAATATGTCTGGAGAATTCAAAAAGTTTCAAATTAAATTATCATTTTATAAGAGATAACATAAGGAAGTCAAAGCTGAAGGAGAGTTTATCCTGTCCTTGACTTCTTTTCCTTTACCAGGATGATTCAGGCCTGGATTTCTTGAACAAGACAGAACAGTAGTTCATGCCTCCTCTCTTTATGCTCCCAGCACTGTTGGCTCACAGTTTTCCTGTGTAAAATCCATCCCTTGGATGTACATTCAGGACAATGTGTGCTGTACTAAAGCAGATCTGTTTAGCTGAGGCTGAAATCTTAGGTCAAGAAGTCTTTAGGAGAGTAGAAATCTCATGTTTCACTCTATAGTTTCTTAGGGAAAAAAATGTTGGCATTAAATATTGCTTTCTAGTTGATTTTATTGCTTCCATTGCCTTCTACTCTTTCCTATTCTTCTTTTGACAACTGTGAAACAAAAGTCAGACTGACTTTAGAGCAACTCAGGGACGTCTGGCTCAGTTGCCAAATTCTAATGTACATAGCTGCTCAAAGGTCTTGTTGATATGCACTAGCCTGAACTCTTCCCTCAGAAACTCATGGAGCCCTAATGTCAAATCATGATCTACTGGATCTCTGGAGATCAGTGCTGGGGCTATCCCAGTGTTTTCAGGGTGGATCTTAGTGATGCTCTGAGGGTAAATGTCAGAAAAAGGTGAAACGTCTGCTTAGTCGCTTAATATCTTAACCATTTGTATTTGCAGTACTCTGGGAATACTGAAAAGCATAAAACAATAAGTGAAGGGTTAAATTAGGAAACTGTATTATTTTGTGTACTGTACTAGGTAGATTTATCTCTTTATCATTTTGTTCTCATTCCAAGATGAAGTGGAAACTGGGCAAAGAAAGATTAATGGTCACCAGGCAGGGACACAGTGATTGGAGTGATGTTGCATGTGTTATGCTGGTCCCAATTATTTCATTCAAGATTTAGTTATATACCTGCATTTTGGAGGAGTTTTCAATTTGTCATTTGCTGTGACAAGGTGAAAGTTGCTCATTTAGACCAACCCAGACCTTCTTTATCTGGATAATTCTGCTTCCTGTTTAATTTCCAGAAGTTGTCTTTGAGGATGATATTAGTTGTACCCAGTGATTTTGCATTATTCTGTATTTGGCTGTTTTGTACCATAGGTGAAGAGAAAGCCAAGGTAGGGGTGTGTAGATCTTGGCTTCATTAACTTGCCTTACCTGGGAACTCTGATTATCATAATTTTGATTTTAATTGTGGCTATTTGCTGCACAGTCCAGTTGCTTCACAGTTCACTGTCAGTTCCTTCTGCCTTTTTTTTACAGAGGATGTAAAGGGCTGAGAAATGGGATTTTGTCACCATTCATTAAAATCCTTACTCTGTCCTTCAGTTTCTTTAAAAAATGCTTTCTCTAAAGTCTCCTGGTTGTAAGAAAATCACTACTAAAGCAGTGTCTGCACTAGATTATTTCATTATCACTACTGGATACTGCTACTGCCCAGCTTAGCATCCTCCTCCTTCACTGAGGATGGTCAAGCTATTTCTTTCCAAAATATGGTTGATCTGCTCTGTGCTTGATGTGGTCTCCTGGAATAATTGAGAGCCATATGTTTGATAAGTAATTGCTGACCCACCCCCTTCCTAATTGTTGATTTGTCTTCTGGCTTTGTCAGCTCTGGAAGCCTCATAACTGCTCTGTTCCCTGGTTCAGGATCAGAGTTAAATTAAAAAACCTGACATATTAATAGTATTTCTGCTTAAAATGAAATGATTTACCTCACATGGCTGCTAAGCAGTTTCAGAAAGTTACAAACACAGTGCTACCTGTCTGTTTCAAAAATCACAAGCTAATGTGGAACTTTGGTCCCACTGGGTGAAGATCAAACGAACAATATTATCCTTCTGCACTCAGCCACACGTGCCCTGTGTACACAGTCCAGAGGGAAGGTGTAAATAGGTGTTTAGGATCTATGAATTGTTTAGGATCTATGAATTGGTAGCTTATTCTGCTCAGCAGGCTGACGTGCTCAGGGTATAAACAGATGAGTCTCCACTTGATCTTCTGCACCTCGTGCTTTTTGACATCACCAGAAATTCATATTGAATTTTATGGAAGCTGGAGAAAAGAAGTGGCACATCTTTGGCAGCCCTGGCACAATTTCATTTTGCATTGACTGTAATATTCTATTTTTTCCTGCACTGCTGTAGTTCTGGGGCTCATTTTATCATTTTGGTATTTAAACCACTCTAGCATAAGATGTTCTTTTTCTTAAAGCATCAGTGGTCTTTTTATTTATCTGTGAAGGAGAAAATGACTGTGTTACCATGTGTGTTTGATTCTGCTACAGGCTCTCTCTCAAGCCTTGTCACCAGAGGATGTGGGAAAAGCCTTTGGAATAAAAGTTATCTTTATGTTTTGTGGGCTTTCCTAGCAAGTACTTGTGCTATAAAAACTGTAACAGAAAGAGTTTAGTTTTTGTAGTTTTCTGTCTTAACGTATCCATCAGGAAAAAAAGTATCTCCACATCTCTTAATGGTGTGATAGCTTTCAAATGTGTTGTTGTCTGAACCCTTGATTAAACAAAATGGTGCTGATTGCAGCAGGGTGGCTAAACGTGGACAGAAGTGGCTATTGCAGCCTGCTCACTAAGAAGTCATTTATCAAAGTTTTATCTGATTTCAGAGACATTAGGTTTATCAGTCACAGCTTATAAATGGCATGTCATCAGCATGAAACCAGAGCAATGCCTTGCTCGAGTGCTGCTGTAAGGCAAGTGTAAACATCCCCTGCAGATGCACTGTGTCCTTTAGCTAGGAGCTGTGTCATGCACCACATTGCAACCTTTAGCTCTTTGTTTAGTTCTAGAATTGTTTGGATGTTGTTGTGTTGGTGATCAGAGTTTGATTTCTGCTTCTCACCCAACCTCAGAATGTTAACAATTGAAGTCTCGGTGTGAAAAGCAAAAACATTTGGTGCAGTGGATACAAAGATGCACTGGAATGTGTAGAAATAGACAACTGGAAAAGCTGAAGGTGTTGGGACCAGCAGGTGATGAAACCATTTGACATTCAAATGCAAAATGGAGGGAGTTTTATTAAACCTATACATCCATTTGAGCCTAAATTAACCTTGGTAGTTTTTTTACCAGCCTAAGGAAAAAAGGTTGCTAAACCCCAGTAGACAGACACCCTGACTATCACTTGGTTCTTGGGGTATGTTTTAAAAATTTCAGCACTCAGTTCTGTATTTGCAAACTTAAGCTCCAAATTGTTTATTAATGGTGAGAAGATTGTTTTAGACCCTTGAAAGCAAACACAACTTCTTTAAGTGATTGTGAAGGTAAATCTTATTGTCTGGGGAAATGACTTCTGCACAGCTATTTCTTTTATTGCTGTGCTGAATGTGAAGGCATTACTCACTTTAATAAATCCTACTGTATCTCTCAGTCTGTGTAGGCTGATATAAATATCTCCAGTTATGTCATATTACCACCTTTGTACAGCTAATGTTACATTCTTGATGACTGGTGGCTGATAAATGCAAAACCTCATTTGGTTTGTGAGTGATTGAATGCTAACACTGTTTAGATTTCTTAATATACTTGTATTAGCATGAATAAGTAATGAGCATGCCAGGCTTTTTTGAATATTTGATTGTATCTTTATAATGGATTTGTGTCTCTCTCTTTGTGCTAATGTCATTGTAACTTTGTTGGTGTCATAACTCCAAACCCTAGCAATCGATCTTTATCAGAATATCTTAAGTCAATTACCCTCTCATGGCCAAATTACTGTGTCATAATACTTTTCTTATAAAAGTATTCTGCATATTGCATTTAGGATACAAATAGGTACTAATTCTATCTGCAGTCTATTCCTCATTTCCTCATTGGGGCTTCTCTGAGTGTATCGACCTGTCCTGTCTGTGTAAGCACATATATGCACACATGAAACATTAAAGCTTCTCCTAATTCTACTCTTTATTAATAGACTGGCTGACCCTTACTACTCAAATTCAGCCATCTCCCATGTGCCCTAGACTTCTGCTGCTTCTAAGGGAATTAAGCTGTAATGTTTGCTGTTTCTTGGAAATCATAATCCATCATTTTGGATAGTGATTATTGTAGGAAGAAACTGTGAGTTTGCCAGAGACTTCTAGTTATTCTATTACCCTAAAAAGACTTGCACCTGCAGTGTAGTGGATTTTCTTTCATCACCTTGTGTTCTGTTTGCTGACTGACACACTTAACAGGTGAAAGAATTGGAAGAAAGGCTGTTTTGTTAGCTTAATATTGGTTCCCAAACACATATTGGTTTTTCTATGAAAACATACATCAAGAGGAGCTGGTGGACCAGTGATACTGGCACGGACCAGGGATGATCAGGGCATGCATTGTTCTCTCTCAGTGCTTCCATTCTGAGGTTCCAAACAGTATTTTTGGTCATGGAAAATTCAAGACTTGTTCTGTGCAGTCTGGTTCATGACAGACTTAAAACACTGCTGCTTCATGTCAGATGTTGGATCCATGCTTCCATTACTGTATAGCTGAAACACTGACCCAGCTGCTGCATTTAATTACTGGGTTTTATCAGCAGAACCAGTGTGAGCTGGAATATGGGACTACCAGAGGTGGATCTGCCCCTGCCCTTTCCTTTAAAATCAGCAAGCCAAGATGTTTCCCATTTTTTAAGCTATATTAATCAAAATACACTAATAAGAGTGTAAAGCAAACTAACTCTGTAACAGGGCACAAACAGAACTGCTGAATGAGGGAAAACCCCCACAAAATGGGATTAAAATAAATTACTCCTGCCTGCCAGAGGCTGGCAAAGAGATAGTCCTCCTATTTTGCTTTTCAGCCCATTGGCTTAGTGGCTTCTGGATTAAATAAAACTTCACAGAGTTTCTCTGATTTCTAGAAAATTTGTTTTTTTCTCAGCTCCACAGCTTGGATCCATGATGTTGCCAGATCCCTTCTTTTTTCTGGAAACTTCCAGTCTGGCTTCTGCTGCAAGCTGTGCCCCTGTTGTCCCCAGTGTCCTGCTCTGGTTGCTGTTCCCATGGGCTGGCAGGGCTGAAGCTCAGCTCTCCAAGGGCAGGACATGTTTCCTGCCTTGTTTCTGCACAGGATTCAGTCTGAGCTTGTCAAGCTTTGGAACCGGACAGTCCTACAGCCTTCCTTTGCTGCCCACCCACAGAACATCCAAACAGGCTGTTTGCAGTCCCAGGATGGTAAACTGAGAGGAAACCTATCAGAGTCTTCTCTTTGTCTCAAGCTGTCACCTTGCAGGATGGGCACAGCATCTTGGTCCACCTTGTGTCTCAAAAAGAGGGCACAGGAGGTTAATAACAGTAAATTGTAATATTTTACATAATGTAATGCCAGAAAATGTGATTAACAAATGAGAACTTGAGAAAATGGTCTTCATGCCCCAAAATTTTGTCCATCTTCATTGAAGAGAGTAAAAATGCTTCCTGAGGGTTTCCTCCTTATATTCCAGAAAGAAGTTATGGTGCACACTTGTTGGGAGAAGTCCATGAAGATACATCTCTGTTTTCCTGCAGACCTAAAACATGTGCTGTCAAGGTGTGCCAAGTTAAGTCCATGGAATTGTTGCAAGAAGCCATAATGAAAACATCTGGAAACACCTCAGACTTCCACAGACTTGTCAGTGATTAATCCAAAGATGGAACTTTGGAAATAAAAGGCGAACCTTCCTCGCCTATGTTTTTCTTCGAAACTCCCACTCCACTCTCCCTTCAGCTTGCAGCCTTTATTCCCTGCTTGCATTCACACTCTGCATTCCTTCTTGCACGCCATTTGTTCAGGCCTGTTTCCCATGAATTTTTATTCCATGTACTTATGTCCCATGTTTCAGACACGAGCAGCGTGGCCTCTGGATCAGCAACAGCTCACATGGAGTTTTACACATCTTGTCCTATTAGAACAGGCCATATATTTTGTAGTTTATAGAGTTATGTGGGAGAATCAGAAGGGTCACATCTCCCTCTGTTTTTCCAAAGAAAATGAATGTGGTATAGTTCATATTGATGCCAAGTACATAATCATATTTCCCTCCTACTTAGGAAACCTTAGCCTCAGAATTTTATGGTAGATGAGCAGATGCATTGCATGGGATGTTTTCCAGGTTCCTTTTAAAAAATGAGTCACTCAGTGTTTGCCATGCAAAGTCCTTTACTCTGTAACAGCATCCCTGGACCATTTGAATGTGCACCAGGAAACATGCTGAGCAAATTAAATTACTAGATTGAATAGCAAATTTTTAGTAAAGTTTATCATTCAAGTTATCAAACTGACAAGAGTGCCAAAAGAAAAAAAAATAAATCTAAAAGTAAGGCCTATGTTTGTACTCACTTTTGACAAAAGCCCTGTGTTTTTGCTTCATGGAATGTGCACAGGCCTGCCCTATGTGATGGCATCGTGTGGACCAGCTCTGGCCGTTTGAGGGTTCCATGAACCTACTCATTTGAAAGAGCTATAAATGAAATTGAGCTAGTGGACAGTTTCAAAGCATTCCCAACTGAACAAAATTTCAGTATCACTGCAACTTTTCTGCAATGCTTTTTATTTGTTGTGTTGAGCATCTCTGCATTCTGCAGGCTGAGTTTTGAGGATCCCTTTCTTTCTATGTGCTTTCCTTTTCTTTCTAAGTTCTGTGCAAAAAGGCATCCCTGGGTGTTGTTCAGCCATGCAGGGTCAGCCCTCAGGCCCTCATCTTTGAGGATTTATGTTGCAGGGAATATCCAGAAGTTTACTTTTTTTGACTCTTGTCTCCTTACTGCAGTTTACCATGCAAATACTTTCCCATGAATGACAGTTTCAGTGTTGATAATCTCATGTTCCATTAAATCTCTGAAAACTTCAGTGAGGTTCTCTCTAGTGAAAACTATCCATTCTGTTAACTTTAGAGAAAGAACTTCAGAACACTTTGTAAGAATATGTTTTTGGTGAACAGTGTTTATATGAATTTTGAGAACAAAAAATTATTCGAAATGGTGCATGGCTTTAAATAACACGACAAGCTTACAGATCACAAGGAGACATGAAATCAAGAGTTTTACTCTGTCCATACACCTATAACTGTCCTTTCACATCTGTTTTGCATTTTTGTATTTTCCCAGCACTTTCTGAGCCACAATTCCAATTGTGGTTTTATTAAATGAGGTAGAAATAGATTGCTCTAGGTGCAGGTGAAAGCAACATCTGGCTTCCTAATGTTATGATTGTCAGAGAATAAGGACAGCTTTTTCTCTCTGATTGTAATGTTAAGTGTCTTCTCTTCCTAAAATGAAGAAAAAGGAAAAAAAGTGTTTTCTTTGAGGTGCTTTGTCTATGAAAAGCCTTTATGAGGATATGCCCTTAGAGAAATTATTTTTGAGTACCTTCTTAAATGTTAGTAACCCAAAGATACAAACTTCAGCAACAGGAAAGAAAACCGAATTTCTTAAGAAACGGATAGCATTTCATTCATGCTACTTAAATACTTTTCCTCAATGAAAGATTGAAAGTGGCATTTCTCAAAAGAAGGCCTGGCAATGATCCCACTGCTGTGGTGCAAGCAAACATCCTGACCAGCCTCCCTGGGCTCTGTGTGACATCTGTGGCTGGTCTTGGGCACTGGCAGCAGCCAGAGCAGAATGAGCTCTGTGCCTGGGGAAACCCAGCCCAGCACCCTGTGCTCAGCCTGGCACAGAGAGCACCAGCACTGCACTCACACAGACACAGCTCTTTCTTACTCTGAGGATTTATCTTCTTCAGTGTTTGGTTTTATTCTGATTGATATCTGTCCTATCTCTTGAAGAAAAATGCTACTTCCTCTTCTGGAGAATTCCTTTCTGTGATGAGTCTTCTCTTGGGGCACGAGGCAATCTGTATGGCAAAGTTACAGGTTGAGAACAGGACCCAGGTGGCTGAGGGATGATAAACCTTGGAGTTTGGCAATCCTGGGTTCCTGGCTCTGCAGCAGCCCACTCTGTGAGCTTTCAGTTAATTCCCAGCCCAGATATAAACTGGAAATCATATCCTAGATATCATATACTCTTTTTTTGGATACCTTTTACTTATTTTTTTCTTTAACAAACTGTTATTCTTGTAGTAGGCTTTTTTGAGAATTGTCAGGACACTGTATTTCCCTCAGTTGGAAAACTTTATTTAATTCAGTAGTATGAAATGTTTTAAGTTTCAGATTTAGTGTCTGTTTTCCCTAGGAGCTTATGGATTTATATGGTGCAAACTTGTCTGGGTGAGCAAGAGCTTTTCTCTCAAGTTCCTTGGCAGAGTGGTTTCTGCTGTTTCCTGGTTGAAAATTCCTTTTCCTTTTGATTGCTGAAAGACCATTATCAGCTCTTTTTTCCCTCCCATGATTTAAAAGCATCTTAGGGGAAGTTAATTAACAGTCTGTCCTTTTCCATATTTAAAGGTTTTTAAAATCTGTTTAGTTCCTGGAAGAAGTTTATATTAAAATAGAATATTGCATGGCAAAGCCACCTACAGATATTAGTTCTCTGATAAAAGACACAATAAAGGAGACAGTGACTTTCTGTCTTTCTTGCTGGGGATATATGCTAGGCATTTCCATGGTGATTAGTGTTTTATAAATGTCAGAGATAAATGGTCACAAGGAACTGCTGTAAACAGTAATAAGTATTGAAATAAAGGCTTAAACAATTCTCCCAGTTTCCCCTTGTGATTCACTCCCTGTGAAACTGCAACTTGTGGACCTGACCAAGCTAAAAAACCCATGTATAGAGCTTGTATTATTTTCTTACCACCTGACACTTCTATATTTTCACTTAATTTAAAAATATGTATCACCGTACAGTGGCTCAGATTCTATCAATACATTTGTAATAATGTTGGCATCGTTCATTATTAAAATGTACTCTCCATTTGTGAGGGAAAGTCATAATTAGTCCACACGTAATGGAAGTGGTCAATGCTTCCTGCCAGTTGAGTGGAGCCCTGCCTGTAATGCAGAGCCTGTCACTGTCACTGGAGTGGCCCCATTAAGAAATGTAAAGCCTGTTTTACTTATAAGCCACAAACTCTATAAAATTGACCAGATCCCAGGCTGCATCTCATACCTGGGCATTTTTTGTATTTGTACCTGTGGCACTTGGGAAGGGAAGGTGGTGCCAGTGTGGCCTGGAGCATCTTTCCTAAAGAGGTGTCAATGGAGGCAGTCTCTGTTTACTGCTGTGGAAGTGCTTCTACACACAAATTGCATTTATTACAATAAACGCACAGTTCAATGGTGAGGCTTTTCAAGAGAACCATTTCTCATCAGAAGGATGAGCTTAACTCACACAAAGTTATTTGAAAAGAGTTACCTTGATTTCCAGTCAAAATCAACATTGGTAAAATCTGTGATTAAGGTTAATCTGGCTTATTCCAGCGTGGTATCTTTCCGTAATTTGCCATGGTTGAGCATCTTATCCCTATTTATTTCTCCTGTGATGGCAGTTTGATATCTAAATTCAGAAAAAGGTGTCTTTGTGAGTCCAGGGTTTCCAGGACAGAATCAACACCCAGAGCCTGTTCCTGGTCTCACCACAGAGTATGGGAACACTTTACCAGCTTTATAAACATCTTATAAATGAAGAAAACACTTGTAACTTCAGGACTCTCGTGTTCTGAACTCTTATTTCATCTTGTCTGAAGCAGCAATAGTAACATGAATATTTTACCTATTTCATCTTTTTTTCTCTGCTGGGTTTAATCTTATTCCTTTTATTGTGGACACTGTAGGATTTCCAAGTGTGTTCAAAATGCCATTCTGTATGGTTTAATCTCTCTGGTGGTTACTGGGTTTGAGTGCCTGTAACAAACCAACTGCTCTTAGTAGTTTCCCCTCATTATTAGATGTTTGATGTGATCACTTAGAATCTTGTAAGCTTAAGGTTTTGAGGCAACAGTAACGAAAATAAAAATTACCTCATCTCTTTTGATTGTTATGTGCTCTGCATTAATTCATACAATGGATTTTTTTATACCAAAGTTTTCTTAAGATATGACAAGTGATTATTTCTTTAAGTATGTACTCTATCCATTATTAAATTGATTATTCAAATCTCATTTAAAACAAGAGGCCAGATGGCAATATTCCAGTATTTGTTGCTACTAGCAACCAAAAACCCCAAACTGAATGATTTTCCATTTTTCACTGTGGATGAAGGGATCTCTTCATTTTACATGCAATAAAAAGAAGCTGCAGCTCACCAATTATGAAACCAGATTGTTATACTAATACTTTATAAAAATCATTCACTGACATTCTGTTACACTTGTTGATGACCTCCTGAAGTATGTGATCTAATTCTAGGTTTGTTAACTTTGTTACCAATTATAATTTCTAGTTAGAATAATATTGTCAGGAAAGGAAGGCTTTTTTCTTTTTTGTTATCTTGCTCAGATTATGAGACTCTAATTAATGAGATTATGACTATTCTAAGAAAGTATAATAAAAAATAAAATTAGGAAGGGCTCAGAACATAATTTACCTAGTGGCTGATACATGTGATTCAAGTAAAAGAAATGTATTCTGAAAGTAAATTTAAAGTGATATAGAAATGTCCTTCAAAAAATAACGACTGGGGAATGAGTGATTAATGTCTTCAGAAGTATCTGTGATTTAAAAACCAGGGATTGAGGCAATGTCTAGAACTTACTGGATGTCTCACTTCGTAGCATTTAGGAGTCCCAGAGCTGACCATGTTGGCTAATTAGCCAAAAAATGACAGTGAGGCAGGGACTCTCTGGGTCTCCTCCTTAATGGGGACTTGCTGTGCAATGGCAAAAGTGATATCGGTCTAACTCATTAATTGCTATCAGACAAGTGGTAATGACAATAATAAAGACAAATATGCAGAAGTAACTTTTTAATTTTCATACAAGGGGCTGTTTTGCATACAACTAATTTCTTCATACGCGCTTATAAGCCTCTAAACATGTTTCCTACCTACGTGAACCTTGTCACTGCAGATATGAAAACAGGGTATTTAAATGATGCCCTGTGAAACTCTGTTTTGGCCATAAAATTAAATGATCTTGAGGTGCATTTGTTTTGTTAGTTCTTGTTTGCTCTTGACTCCCTATGAAATTAGTAGTAAAATTCCCACTGACTGTAGCACACACCTCTGGCCCTGTTTTCCTTGGTTGCTTTGTAGGCAGTAAAATTTTTGGTCAATGACCTGCATTTCTACAAAACTTTAAACACTATATACATCATATAAATACTAGATATACTCTGTACGAGTTATATTTAGCGTTATTTATTAAATATAACTTGACTTTTTGCTCACTCTGGGTAGGAGATGAGAAAAGTGATCCTAAATAGCAAATGAGAACTTGCTTAATGTGCTATCAGGAAGATCTGAGAGGTTGTAGTGTAGCACAAGAAAGGAGAAAGGAGAGGCAAGTATGAAAGTATTGTTTTGTTGTTTATTGAATTTAAGAAGAGATTTTAGTAAGTTAAAAATTCTCACAAATAACTTTTGAAATAAAATGCTGGGTTAATAGTAAACATGCTCAGCCCCATAACCCAGGGACTGTTTATACTCTGGTGATTTCAAGAAACAAATATTATCTTATAAATGCAGTGATGGCAAAATGTGCTAGCATACACGTTAAGTTTCTAATCAAACATTGCAAAAATTCATTAATCAGTATTTCATAGTTCATTACAGTCTGACTAATTTTGAAATCCTTCATGTAAATTGATTAAATGTCTTCAGTACTCAGATAAATGGGCTTTTGTTTTAAGCAACCTTTACTGTGAAGTCCATATTTCTCCAGGATTGAGTTCTGGTAACATTTGACTGTCATATCTGACATACTAGACAGTTGCCATTTCACCCCTTCTCCTTCCCCTCCTCTCTGTTCCAAATATCTCATTGACCAATTGTGAGAAAAATATTCTTAAATCTTCTTTAGACGTACCAGGTCACGGTTAGAAAGTGCTCTATCTTCTGCTGTCATCAGTCACCAAAGCCTTTTATTTTTTCTCCTTTTTATTAATACAATTCTGCCCGTGTTTGAAGGAACTGTTTTGCTGCATAAACTGCAGATGTGAACACCTCAGGCTGCTGATCAAGCCTTGTTTTACACAAGAGAATACATGTGGAAAATACTCTGGGGGCAGCAGTTCAGCTGCACAAGTACTGAACCAGGGGAATTGTCCATCCCTGGATCCCCAGCCCCAGCAGCCACTGCCAAATTCCAGCGCCTAGATGGACAGGCACAGCTTGGTCCCTCCCAGGCTGAGCTGCCTGAAAGGAGAGGAAAGGCTCTGCTTCCACTGAGCACTGTCAGAGCTCAGATTGTACAGTTTTATGTAAGACTGTGATGGGAGATTAATGGAGCTACTGCAGCACACAGTGCTTTTTATTAGAGAGACCCCATTCCTGCAGTGTAAACATCCAGCAGCTCGTCTGCATGGCAAGCACAGGGAACAGTCTCGCACTGTCCTCTGCAAAATAAATCCTCCTGAAAGCAAAGTGCTGGCTGAAAAAGTAATGACCATGTTCTCGTTTGCTTTACTGGACAATTGAAAACTTTCTCCAGTGAGTTTTCAAAAGTGTTCATCACAGTTGAATGATTTCAGAGCTCGTACAGAGTGACTGTAAGGGTCCAGGGATGGCCTGTAAGTATTAAACTCTCAAGTTAAAATCTGACTCACAAAACCATTGTTGTTTAGCAGAGCTTTTTTGAGATAAAATGGGTGTTGAGTTCTTATTCATGTGAACAATCTTGGTTGTTTCTTGGAATTTGTACTATAAGAACCACAGAACAGAGCCCAGTAGACATGAGCCACCTCATAGATGTGTCTGCTTTCCTCCTAATCAGTGCAATTAAAAGGGTAAATGTTGGATTCAACTGAAGGAGCTTGGGAGGAGTTCAAGGGGATTTCATGATAATCTTTGACCAAGCTATTAAAATGAGACTTTCAAAGGGAGGAGGTGCTTAAATGAAATCTCTTGGAATATCTGAGTTGAGATGCTCAGTCTTGTCTCTTGCTGGATTTGGTGTACAGCTGATACCAAGAGCTATCAGAGAGTTCATGAACATTTTGACCATAATGTGCAGAGAGAGAAAGGCATTCTTCTCTTTTTCAGACTTTTCTTCCTGCAGACTCTTTGATCTTAATAGTAAAATTTCATCTGTTTCCTGTCATGCCAGTCTAGAC
Organism: Eopsaltria australis; assembly: GCA_034509425.1. NCBI lineage: Eukaryota > Metazoa > Chordata > Aves > Passeriformes > Petroicidae > Eopsaltria > Eopsaltria australis. The sequence continues at coordinate 764,955 of JAVTVJ010000110.1, forward strand.
AAAAAAAGGAAAAAACTGGAGAAGGACTATTTCAAGTAAATTGTTTTACACTTAACAGATCCCAAATTACATTTATTTCTGCAATGCCATTCCTAGGAAGCATTTTATTTAGCAAATTAATAAATCTTTCAGAAATCACTTACATATGATAGTTGCATGCTGATCTCAGTGGTTTCTGGAGTAAATTCTCCTTTAAGGTTTGCAAATCTGATTTCCAGTGGTAATACTTCTTTTTTTTTTTAAATCTTTAAGCAGCAGCCTGATCAGTAACTGTGCAATAGTCTGTGCTCCAGCCTCGTTTCCTTTTGTAATTTCATAGCAGGTGCCTTCAGTAAAGAGATTGTACTTACAAGTGTAAGGTGAGCAGAATACAGAGAATATACCTTTGAGTTACCTGGGGGAGATACCGATGTATATGAAGGGAAAAAATATTGAAGCAATATGTACTTTTACCTAGGTTTTATGAACATGAAGTTTTGAAACAATTTATCCCTCACTTCAGTAATATTTGTGTCTTTCATAAATCATATTTACATATATTTTATGGAAAAATAGCTCCCCTTACTGCTTCTCTAATAAAAGAGTCTTTACAAATCTGCTCCCTAATAAATTAAAAGTAGCTGGCCACATCTTTTTTGAAAGTCATAAAGGGGAATTAAGTGCCCAGCTCCTATTAACTTTTGATGATGCCTGAGAAAATCTTCCAGAAGATTTCTCGCAGATGCCTCTGAAACTGTGGTTGAGAGTGTATTTTGATCTTAGGAGCAAGAAGTTTGTTATGTTATATTCTTCTTTTTGTCTCAGAGAGGATCATTGCTTGGTGATGTGCCCATGCCTGATGCTGTGGTGTTTTTCTATGTTGGCATTCAAAACCTGAGGGTGCTTTCCCTTTCCCAGTGCTGGCTTTGCCCTTGGAGGTGGCTGTAGAGAGCAGAGAGCTGTAACTTCCTGCTTGTCTGGTCACATACTGTGATCAGAAATATCCATTACCCCCAAATTAGTGATTTTATTTTCTTTGACTGTAAATATGCTTGTTTCAGACCATAATACATCTATTATTGCTCACTAGTGTGTTTTCACATTTAGCTACATATTCCACTGGCCAGCCTCTCCTACCAGAGTGAGGTGGAGAAATCAGCCTTGGGGAAAGGAAAGAAAAGGTCTGGGCAGTGATGCTTGGAAGTGTTTCTTGCATGCCATGAATTCCCAGTTTCTTACCTGGTTTGTAGTGGAGCCAGGCAGTGTTCTCAAAAGAGAGAGGGAACAGTTTTGAGCAAGTCTGTAGCAGAAGGTTGCACCCTCGTTTCTTCAGGTGTCTAAAACTCGAAAGACCATCCCAGTTAGAAATGTTCAGGGGAGTTATCTGTTTGCTTTAGGAAATAAAGCAAAAAACTATAAAAATCATGAAAGTTTTATTCCTCTCCTCTGCTGGTGAATTTTCTGCCCCACAGTCCTGTGCCTGTTTACATCACTGGCTCCTGGTATATCTCGTGTGATTATGTTGCAGAGAAAGGATGAAAAAGCACCAGGCCAGAGTCCCTCATGTCCTGGACCACGTCTGACTAAACCCAGATCTGAATTCTCAGAGGTTTCAGGTTTTTCATGGCTCCCCTGCCATCAGCTGAGTCCTTTACCCTTGGTGATGGCAGCAGATGCTGGAAATGTGGCTGCAGTAGAAATAAAATTGCTATAGCTCTGTAGGCAATGAGCTAAAAATGAGCAATCGTGGCCTAAAACAATCTACAGACTTGGGGAGGAAAATATTCCTAATGGTTTAATTAAGACTTTGTGCAGCTGAAGAATTGGTCCAAAGATCAGTGTCCGGCAAAGGATTTATTTTCCTGGATTAAAAACTATGAAGTAAAAGAAAATAAAAAATTGAGGTTTGCCTACAATTAAGATTTCTTCACATATGCTGGGATTTTCTTCCTCCTCTCATCAGACTTTAAAGCCATTAGACTGAAAAGCAAAGAAAACTACAGAAATCTGTATATGTGCAGTACTCAATAGTTTAATTTGAGTTAATTTGCTTTAGAAATTAAAGTAAACCATAGGTAGTTTTTCAAATAAAATCAAGAGGAACTTTGCAATTTAATGGTGATTTAAATACTTTTTGTTCTCATTTATAGTGGCAAATTTGAGCTGGATTAGGTAGGAGGACCTTCATATTTAATAAAACATTCCAGAAAAATTAGCGGAAGTGTCATTTTATCAAAACTAAAAAATTGCTTTCTGAAAATATTGTCAATACACTAATAAGAATTCTTTTAAAAGGTTTGGCTAGTCTTTGAATCTAAGCAGCTAACATTCGACAAGGGCTATGTAAAGACTATGTAAATCCAACTTGAGTTTCCATTATTAACCATTAATCTTAAAATAGATGAATCCACAGACACTGGAATCATACACTGATAATTTAATATAAATGTATTAGACTTGCTAATAATATTCTGCCAAGGACTGTTTTAAGCATCTGAAAAAAAAAAAAAAAGAAAGCACAGACTAATTCATAGTGATAAAATAATTTTAGACAGCATCTTAGTTTGGGGAAATATGTTTTCTGTTGCAGATTTTCAAAAGACAAAAACATTTTTAAGTGTTCTCCTTATGCTTCTATTGTATTTTCACTTTATTGCTGGTGATTTCTACTTTTGACTAGCTAATGGGAATGTATTTTTTCTCTGTATTGCTATTACCTCTTCCTGCTACTTTCCAGGTCACTAATTTTTCTGCTTAGAGTTCATTCTGCTTAGACCGATATGCTGTCTTTTTTAATGAGGTTATTTCTGGGTTATTAGCCTTCCTGTTATATGATACCTTATGTGAAAGATCTAATTGATGTAAATCAAACATAGCTTGCAGAAAAAAATCAAAATGATCCTTTAGATATTTTGTAGTTTCATGTGTGTCTCAGAAATTTTGTATTTAAAGCTACTTTTTAGACAAGAGGGTTATATGTGGTTAATAACACAAATAAATCTTTTTTTATTCATACATTAACAGGTTCAAAGAAGTGGAAATTGAAGAAATGCATTGGCATTTTGGTTTGCTGAATAAGCTTTAGATGGAAATTGCACTGAAAAGTATTTAGTGGGAGGGGTTTAATTGTACAGTTCAATAACCTCAGTAGCATTTTTTTATTAAAGCATTCTTACATAAGCCGTTAAGCTTTAGGTTAATTTTAACTGTTATGTTCTGGTTATATTTAAAAACAGAGCTTGGAAATACAACTAAGACTCTGCTATACCTTGTTAACACTTTTAAGTGGATTACATGGATGCAGCCTTTTTAGAATTATTTTTTTGTTGCAAATTTTGCAGTCAGAAGGATTGTGTTGCTATTTTACACGAGTTAACAGCTTGTTGTTTTCCAGTCATTTTGCTTGTGGCAATCCCTAGTGTCAAAGGGAATTGCATGTCTTTTGTATAAACATTGTAACTATATAGGAAAGTAAAATGTGATTTATTCTTTTCCACATTGGCTTCCCCTCCTTTGCAATCTGATGATTTTTTGCCTCAGCTGAAATGTCCTAGTTTAGAGATCCGTGAGTGACTTTTATGCATGTACTCTTTTATATTCTTCTATAGTACCTGTGCATGTTTTACATAATATACACACAAAAGACATGTTGTTTCTTGCAAAAATATCTGGCACAATATAGCCCAATTTATCTAGCTGTGAATGTGTAGATCTGTATTGCACTGGATTTTAAAGTTTTCTTGCCAGCTGTCAAGGTTTTTGTTTATTTTTTACTTTGCCTGTGGTTTAGGATTGGATTATACAGCAGTGTCAACCTCTGCTGCCACACCTTAGTTCTCTTTAATGCATGTACAAAATTGTTTTTCATGCAGAAAACTGGGACAAAATCCCATTTTGATCAGCTTTACAGATTCATAATGAGAGACAATCTCTAATAAAAAGAAAGCCTTTCAAGCTAATAGGATACATTTTGTTTTGCTTTTGCTTAGATCTAGCAAGCTATCCATCAGTATTCCTGAATCCCTAGAATTATTTTATTTCTCCAGAACTCGAGAAAATTCCTAGTTTGGAGGAATAAAAATATAATAAAATATTGGAATATTTGCTAAAACCTGTGCTGATGTTCAATGAAGTATTTTATTGGAACTTGAGTGGTGTGTTCTGGAAACTCATAAAATTTATTTATTTTGTGTTTTCACACAAAACTTCCCGGTAAATTTTTGATGAACAGTAGATTGTGTGAGAAATTGTAGCAAAGAAAAATATACATAACAGAAAATGAGATCAGTCTAAGCAACAATTTAATATTTATTTTCTTGTTGCTAGTGAATACAGAAGAGATCCCAACAGTTCAAGTAAAGACATTTCCCTGCTGAAATTAAGTGAAATGATGATGATAATGTCAGCTGACTTCCAAGAAGCCAGAGTTTTGTGGTTGTCCAAACCAGACGTGTTTTGGCAGGCAGAGTTAGGTGTGTTAGGTTCTAATACAGTGACTTCCACCATTTGGACTTTGCAGGTTTAAATTTCTGGCATTACTTTCACTGACGTAGTTTTCCCAAAAGTCACTGCATGGTTCATGAAATTTGAAAGTATTGACATTCTTGTTGTTTAATTTGAACTGAGGACCTCAAAGAACGTAACAAAAGATCTTGGCAAACTGCATTTGATAAATAAACTAAGATATTACAATTTATTTTCTTCCTGCATGTAAATTAAGGGGGGAAAAAGGCAAAAAAAAAAAGTCAAAAAAGACAAAAGCTGACAACTGGAAGTATCTGGAATTCCCTCTGCAGCATAAAGTTAATCCAGACTGACATCTGCTTGGGAAATCTTTTTACAGGTACATCTGATATGAAAAAAAATATCTCTTGGGAAAGTTGTTGGACAGTGACATTGTCTGGCATGTCAGACAGGTGTATTTGTGTTTCTAAAGTTACAGAAAAATTCCTACACTGGGTGAAGGTGAGTGAAGTTGTGAGTTTTCTGGAAGGATCTTTCTGCAGCCTCTTGCTGCTCTGTGGGGCTGTGGCTGCCACAAGCTCCTTTACAAAGTCCATTCATGTTGTACCAAAATTGCCTCTTCCATGTGCAGCAGCCGCCATGAAACACCCTCCCAGCAGAGTCCCCTTCTTCAGCAGTTACAGAGGCGCAAGGCAGGAGTGCTGCATCTTCAAACACTCCTCGAAACCTCTGGTTCTTATGGCTGCAGTCCTTGCTAAAATATGTGGTTTAGTCTTATATGCCAATCCAAGTGTGAGATTGCTCTGCAGGTCACAGCAGAAGCAGAAAGCCTTTAATCCTGAATGGTATTTCTTCCAGTTTTAGCTGTGTCCAGCCCTCAGGAGCTTTGGACTCCACCAGGAGCCAGAGGGGTTCAGGGGGTCTGGGGTGTGTTATCCCTGACATGATCTGAGGAGCCTGTTGGAAGCCTGGGAGAGCCTGAGCAGAGCTGGCTGTAGCAGCAACCCCTCAAAGCTGCATGTGCAGAAATAGGCAGAAACTCCTGAGTCTTGCAGAGACCTTGGTCCTTAAATGTTGCCATAGCAGGTGTCTGTGTGGAAGGTGTTGAGACCACCAACACACTGCAGATGAAACTGCTTTTGTTTCTCGCTCCTGACTAGACAGTGCTCCCCACTGAAGGAGCAAAACCCTGATTCATGGCCTTCACTGATGGATTACTGAGTAGCACAGTCCTAGGGCTGAGCAGGATCACTCTGGCACTTGGGAGACCAATATACCTGCAAGACCTCAAAAAGAGAATCCTTTTAGAGCACTCTGTGTATATGTATGTGTTTTTCCTAAAATTTGAATTTGGAGGTATATCCTTTGCAATATGACTTAGTAAATCCTTTTCTTCTGCATTAGACCTTGTGTTTTACTGCCCACAGCAGTTCAGTTCTGTTTGACTGGGGGCTGCTTGCCCAGTGTAATGTATGATTGTCTGAAAATAGTTTATCCCCATCAAGTTCCATTAATTCTAAAGTTTATCTGATGATCTATTGTTTTAAGAGTAGTATATTGATAACAGAACTTGTGGTAAAATGCTGCTAGAAAATGGGAAGTTTTATTTATGCCCAGCAGTCAGTTTATATTCTTTTATATAATTTCTACTGCTTGCACACATCTGCATGCAGTCACACAACTACTGAGTGCTGGAAGGTCCGTGCATTGCTCAGTGACACAAGACAGGCACTGTAAAACTCCCAAAGCATGTTTCCATCTCTTTCTTGTCACAAAGGAGGTGGGTGGCAGACTATCCCCAAACTGGCCTATTAAGCTCACAATAAATGTATCCGACTTCATCCTCATAATGCTTGGTGTGGGAAAATAGTCTGAACAGCAAATATTTGGAGCTTATTTGTCAAAAGTCTAACTGAAAACAAATGATGAAGTTTTTAGTGCTTTCAACTTGGATTTGTATCACTTGTTAGTGGTATTAAATGAATCGTTTACATCTGGTGATAGTAGGTTTTGGGTAGTATTAACATTTGGGTCAAACAATGTAGATTTATTCACAACATGTGGGGAGAAAAATGGAGATGTGACTTTGTTCTTTTCTTTCCACACTTTTCTGATCCATGCTGAAACAGTAATGAGGAAGCAAATGAGTGACTGTTTTTCTCCTCCTGTAATGATTGTTTGAATTCCTCAGATATTTCATTGGCTTGGGTATTGAGGAGGCAGCTTTTTCGTAACTCCAAGTCTGCCTTTACAGGACTTCAGCCCTTTTCACATGCCTAAAGGAATGCCCAGTAACCACCACACTCGTCTGCCGTGGAGCATGTGCTTTCTCTACATTGTAGATTTTAAGAGGTTGAATCTTCAAAGGTGATCAAATAGAAATTTTTTGCTTTGTTTTAAAACAGAAAAAAAGCTCTTCCCTTTCATTAATATTCTAGTCCTGGATATGTGCAAATGGTTTAGGGCTCTGGGTTTAAATGAGTAGAGGATTTGTGAGGTTCAGACCCTTAGAGTTTCAATCTTACAGCAGGAGAACAGGTGTGATGATTCAGGAAATGTCATTGATGTTTCACCTTCTGCTAGAAACACTTTTTTTCTTTGGGTGATTTAGGTTTCAAATAAATTTCTGGACATTTGGAAGGAATCCTCTATTTCAGTCTGCTTCGCTTCCTCTCAAGGTAATCTTTATCTTCAAAGTAAGGGCGTAATGGGGGTCATGTTTACGAGCTCTTTAAAGTGTGAAAGTGTTGGTGCAAATGTCTTGGGTCTCCAGAGTTCAGTGGTGAATCTTGTTTGTTTTGTTTGGACACAAAGGAAAGGAAGTTGCTTACCAAATTTATGGAAGTACTTAAACATGTGCTTTTTCAGGTGTGTGAAATGGTTGGCACTTACATCCAGGTCTATATCATAATCTAATAAACCTTTAATCCAGAAGAGTCTTTAAAGTACTCTTTCTGAGTAATTTAAACTGTTGTATCTGCCTGCCTGTAAAAGATGGATAATATTACCATTCACCTGGGAATGATCTTCATTAATAAATTTCGATGAAATTCCATTCAGTCTTTTCATCTGTGCTTGATACAGAATTCTGCAGGTGCAGTCAAAGGTGAAATTGGGAGGGAAGAGGAGGAAAAAAAGAATGTCTAACTTCATAGTAGAACATTTTCCCCTTTAGTTTCTAACATTGTGATATATAACTTTGTGTGATTGCTTGCTCTTTCCACTGCAGCACCAAAACTAGGCTTTCAACAGGCTCTGATAACATCAAATGTGAATGTTCTTCTTCCTATGTTGATAGTAATTAAATGCAACAGAGATAAGCTCAAACTTTAAAACGCAGGCCATGGTTCAGAACTGGAATGCACAGTTTTAGAGTATCCATATTTTTGTCATTTCTATTTCACAAGTATGTAAAATTCTGGGAATTCTGCCTCACTACATCTGTAATTTATGTACAATCCAAAAAAAAAGAGAAGATAATGGAAAGACCTCATCTGCTTGCTAGTAATCAAAGTAATAGAAATCTAATCCTCATCTCTTGCTCCAGTTTTAAGCAAGATTCAGTAATCTGGAGCAGTCCTGTAGATCAGATAACTCACTTTTGTTCAGTTCCCTACTCAGCAGAAATAACAATGCAAAGAACATTTCATTTTCTGATCTGTGAAATCGTTTAGTTTATGGTTATAATGCCTTTAATTTCAGGAATGCATACCCTTCTGCAGCCAGATAGCACCTGTGTTCCAAAGTGTGGCTGTTGGAGCCCCTGGTATTGTGCCCTGTACACAAAGTGTGTGCTGTGCTGTCCTGGCAATCAGCCCTGTGGGAACCTCCGGGAGACAATGCCGGGAGCGTCTGGAACGACTCACAAGTTGTTGTCTGACTTGTGGGTTGATTTGCCAGTTAGAATTACCTCGGGCTCATGAGGGCACCCAGAGAAGTCGCTCTCCTCTTAAAGCACCCTGAGTTTCATTTCTGTGAGAGCTGGAATGAGAAAGGCTTCTACCACTTTACAAATTTGGTTGAAATAGGCCAAAGGTGCAGTGGTCAGTGGCGTGTCAAAGATGGGCAAAGGTAGTTGCAGAAGCCTTGCCTTTTTAAGGAGGGAGGTTTCTGCCTTAGAGAGTTTAGGAAGTAGTGAGATATTTCTAAAACTTTTGAAAGAAATTTCATTATTCTCATTTTACATCTGATAAAGAGTGATCATCGGCCCCCCTCCCCAACCTGCATTCTGCTATAGGAAGGGACAGATGAGCCATCTGATGAACGTATTTAGCCTTTAAGAGTTTTAGAACTTTAGAGTCACCAGCTTTGGGTTCATCTACAGATGATGAAAGCTCAAGATAATTATGAGTGTCATGCAAAAGCAGATTCTACTGTCATTGAGTTTATAAGCTTAACAATGTGAATATTTTAATTTTTCTCAATATTTTCTGCTGCTTTCTATAGAAGATACTGAATGGACCAAATTATCCTACATACCCCATGAATACCAACTAGTTCTTTATCCACCTACCATTGGAATATTATGGGTCAATTTAGCATGATCGTTAACAGCAACCATTTTTATTCCCCTTGCTCCTATTTCAAATCCCAGAAGATGAATTCTTATGCAGTCAGTTCAACATGTAGATGACCAATTTATGTTGTAATTCCTAAAACAGTGTGTTTAGAATTTATGCTAGCTACAGCTCACCAGTACTGAGCATTTCCAGGTTCCTTTTCTTTACTTGCGTGGATTCTGGAAGGAAACAATATTCATTTTGGTTAACCTGTCTTTCAAAGATAATTAATTTTATTATTTGGAGAATTGAAAAAAAAAATAATAAAAAGTTAGATTTATGTCAAAAGGTTTCCTGAGACTCTGGGTTTTCTTTCTGTTTTGTACTGTGTGTACACCTTTTCAGAGTGCTGCAGTTATTCCACCAGCATGTAACATGTTCTGCAACTCTTAACTCTTTCCCAGAGATATCCTGGGAAAGTCAATTCTACCTACTGTTTTTTTCCAGATTAGATTGGTTTATAAATTGGTCTGGAATGTGAATTTCCTTCTCTAGTGTGGTCTTTCATTAAAAGCTATCTTTACATCATGATAAAACTTTTCTTTAAAAAACAAAATACTTAATTTCATTAATCTGTTTAGCAATACCAATATAATGAGCCATAATATTGATTTTTTTACTTAGGATTTAAAATCTCTATTTCTTTCCACAGAATTAAATGCTTCAAACTGATACTCAACCTCCTTACAGTCCCCTCTTTAATTTAGTTGTTATAATTAGGCATTAACTGGTGTCGGTGGTATAGCCAGTTACAAGCCATTCTGTTCTGCTTGTCTTGATTATCACAGTTTGGATGTAAAGTAAATTAGAATGAAAGACTATACAGTCCAATTACAGATAAAAGCAGCAAACTCTACTGCTGTAATTAGATGCCAGTACTATTTTTCTTAGATATTCTATCTCTGAGGGCATTTCTTGTAGCTACTTTGCTGAAGCTAATGTTTAAAGATTTTATAAATGCTTTGTGTCTTTGTGGCATCATCTTTGCTCCTTAAACTTTAAGTGACGTGTTTTGATGTGCAGGGTCTGTGCCTATATATTCCTTGCCCATGATTCATTTTTATGTCAAGCTGATGTAATGTTTAATCCATATTGTGAGTGTGTGGACCTTAATAAGCAGGAGTGTTAAATAGTTATCATCCATGTACTCAGAGCTTTCCAGTGAGGAAGTACCTGATTTTTGCCACAATGCAAAATAATTCCTCTGTCACAGCAGATAAGAGTGGCTGTGCTGAGGGTTCTGCTGTCTCCCACCTGTGTGACTTCTTCACCAGGACAGTTCTCTTCACAGAGCTGTTCTGAGTCTCTTGGCAGTCACAAATGCTAAATAGCACCTCTCAGAGTTATTCATTAAAAAGATTATTTTGCTTCTTGGGATATGGGGAAGGAAAAAGCCCTCAGTAGGCAGTGGACTCAAGGTCATGTAAATTTGCCTGACTGCCAGTCCAGTATCCTATGAACCAGCTCATCTTCCTCCAGGAATCCTTATAAACTGGCATTAAAGCATCCATTCAACAACAAAAGGCAATGTAGATTGGATTGGCTTTGCTATATTTTGCAGAAAAATTTTGCTTCTTTATGAGTGGCAAAAAAATCTTTAGCTCTGAAATCACTGAAAAGTGATGAAACAGACAAGAACCATTTGATCCTTAGCAAGGTCACTCTAAATATTTCATTTTTGGTCATTTTACTTGCAGACAGTTGTACTAAAACAGTTTGTAGATGCAAGGAATACTTTATGGCCAGCAAAAAATACAAACTCTGCTGGATTCATCTTTTAAGTCCTTGAGGTAAAAAGGAAGTACCTTTCAAATAATTTAGGGAAAATCTGATGTTTGCTGTAGCTGATCAAAAGCTGATGGAACAATTTTTGTGCTGAAAAATTCAAATGTATAGTTTTGTTATGGGAAAAACTTAAATTCAGTTAACGTGCAGCTGGAACACTACATCAAAATCATTGGCTTCAACTGTTTTGTTTTGTCAAAGTTGTTTCAAGTCATTCCAGTGCATTCTAAGTATTAAAATTAGTGAGTGTTAGTATTACATGTGCTACTCAATATTTCACATGCTAAAAAATCTAAAAGTATTTGAATCAGAGTAAGTTTGTTGAAGAAACAATACCTTCTTATGATTTTGGGGGTTTTGGTGGGGTAATATTTTACTAGGAAATAAAAGAATTGTTGTTTTGTAACAACTGAAGTTCCCTATTTTTCAATTGAAATAATTGAATAGCCAGGTTTTCAATAGTGTCCTCACTCTTTAGCAACCACTGATATAAATTGTCACTGTCTGAACAAAGTGTTATTCTGTAAAGTCATAAAATACCATTTCTAATTGATAAAACTTTCAAATTAGTACAAATGTATATCAGTAAGGATAATGCCAGAAATGATCTCAAACAGGGAGAATGAGCAGTGTACTGCTCATTATGTGTGAAATTTGCCCATTGAGAGTACAGTCCACCTGCTTGGATGTGAGATCAGTGTCACAGAGCCTGAGAGGTGAATGAAACCTCTGGAGCAGAGCTTGGGAATCAGACTGGACCACAGGTGACTGAAAAGGCAGCAACTCTCCAACACCATCCTAATTACATGCTTGAAACATCAAAAACTTCTGTGTAAGAGCTCCACAATGGACTTTACATTGTCTGGAGACAAGAAATTTAAAAAAATTATTTGTGAGTATCATGATATTAGAGACAATTATTGGGCTGATGTTATAGCTGGCAGTAAAAGAGATTTAAAAAACATACTTGTATTATTGATGTTTCTACCTTGCATGCTGTGTTTGGGTATGGTTTTAATGTACCGGTAGAGCATAAAAGACTCGTGTTGTTTGTTTCTCTAGGGTAAAGTTAATTGGTAATTTAAACAAAAATGGTAATCAAAAAAACATTTAGCAAGTTGCATTTTTCAAAGCAATGTTAAAACTTCCTGTTTCACAGCAAAGGTACAGAAATTTATATATGTTGATTTAAGGAGATTTGGTTTTACGTGATTAATTTTCTAAAGATCATTTAAGGTGTAAGCAAAGCATATATTTTCTTCTGAAGCTAAATTGGTCCGACCCCTCGCTAATTTTGCCTACAATTAGTTTGTTGTAATTATCACAGCTTACAATTTAGTCTGCTTGCACAAAAAATTATTGTTCACAGGACCATAAAACTCTTTAAAAATTGCTTAATGAACAACTCAGCCATGAGTGTGTCTTAGAAGATGAGAACTGCTATTAAATATGTAGAACATGAAGATGCAGTATGTGTACATTGCACATAGCAAACTTGGTATAAAAACAACCGCCTGGACACTCTATAGCATGGATGAGCAACATGAGATCACAAAATGAAAGGTTGGATCCAACCATATCAAACTGAAGCAAGATGACACATGCAAGCAAAATCCTGGCATCTCTTGATTTTTAAAGGGTTGGATTTCACTATGAACTCAGGTTTTGTTTTGGTGGGCTTGTTTTTGTTTTTTGGGGGGTTTTTTGATGGTGATGGTTTTTGTTTTCAATGAAAATGGTGCTATCATTCATATGAAGGGTTTGGACTGAGTTACATGTTAATAGTTAATGTAAAATTGACAGGTGTCACTGCTTGCTGAAGCTAGAAGACCCATGTGCCATACACCAGACATGGTGATTTTAATTTCTTTTTTCAAGTAAAGGAAATTGATGAAACTTCTGCCAAACTTGAATCATCCAGCAGTCCAGAGCTGAGGATCAGTCCATAGCAAGAATATTCAGACACCTATACAGCACCTGTAAGTTCACTAAGATTGTTCCATATCATATTTTTGCTGCATAAATCCATGGAGTTATCTTCTGATTTATAATACTTATGTTTTGCTCATAAGAGAAAGCAAACCAGATTTCTTCTGTCATTAATTCTTACAAAGTCTGAGGAAATTTTTCCTTTATTTCCTCTGTAGATAACGGTGAAGAGAAACATACCAGCTCTCATTGAACCTTTTTTCCCCTCCTCAGATTCAAAAGCAAGAAGAAAAGAAAAAAGAAAAAGTATCTGGAGTTTTAAAGCTATGGCCAGAGTGACACACCTCCCTGAGCTCTCAGCTTTGTCAGAGATGAACCCTTTCCATGACATCTCAAAGGGTACATAGAAAGGGATTAAGAAACTCATATTTCTGTAACCCTTGACTTTCAACACAAGCATTACTGGTATTTTTGCCTCCTGTTACGGAGACCATTGCTGCTGGAGGGGGTCATTCCTTGGGACTGGAGCATTTTGTGGGACAGTTCTGTAGATAGGTCTGCATTGACTCTATGTGTGTAGTCTAATCCTATTGAAAAACAGCTCCCAAACTTGCCAAGGAGTCTGAAATGAGATTTCAAAGGAGAGACAAATAATCCCTAAAGACAACATGGGTTTTAGGTAAGAGTTAAACCACATGGGGTCTGCAATACATCTCTGAAATTAGGGGGGAAGAATAATTTCTCTCTTCATTTAGCAAGATAAACTTGAATCTACATCTTAACCTGTGCATTTCCTATAGCATCTATCACCGTACCAGCACGATGCTGACTTAGGACTTCTCTTTTTAAAACCTTTTGCCTTAAACTACTTTTATGGGTTGAAATCTGATCATGATTTCCTACTGCCAGAGCATATTAAGAAACCTGTTTCCATTGCCAGTTTGTAGCAGGAAAGATGTAATTGAGCTTCAAAATATTGTTTCTATTCTAAGTTTTGTCAACAGTGTACAATAAAGTCTTCTGGGTGAGATTTTCAAGATGCACACAATATTAGCCAAAATAGTGTCAGTCATAAAAGTCCCTTTGTCTTTAGTGGACAAAGAGGTAAATAGTGCATTTTTTTAATCCTACTGTCATTTATTTTAGTACTTTGTGGCTTCATAAGATCTTATTTCATTGGTTGCCATACAGCCAAAACATCTTGTGCATGACTCAAGACCTCTTTCCCTAGAAAACTAATGGAGTACCTTTTGGAAACCTTCCAGCTTATAGTCTGCTCCAGATGGCGTTGCTTGCAACTTCTAAGAAGCACAGGAACAGACAGCAAGTGCCTTATTCTTTCTGTCAAATAAACAATCCATGTTTTGGTAGGTTGGGATGTGGTAAAAATAAATCAAGCTTCACTAGCATGAGCAGTAAGCTGAGCTTGTAAGTGGAACTGTTCGACTTTGGAGGTCAAAAGCCTACTACCAAGTTCATAAAGGAATTTCAAATAATACCTTGTGGCAAGCCAAGTGGTAGGCTCAGTTTCTAGCCTGGCTTCTCTCTCAGGGAAAAAAAAGCTGTGCTTTGAAAAGTGGTGCCTTGAGGTGACAAAACTAGCAGGCTGAGGGCTGCTGTTTAAACAGCTCCAGAGCTCATCTCTTCTGGCAGTTCAGAGGCTGGAAGTCTAATCATGATATATTGTGATGCAACTGTGTCCAGTCTGATACAGGCAAAACCTTCTGCTTGCTTAAGTAACAGTGCATTCACCACCTTATCCAAGTGGTCAGTCTGTAAGTACAACCAACAGTCTGCTTTTTCCTGCTTGTTTATTCCTTGCATACTGTAAGTGAAGATCTATCAGCAATTCATGAGAATTAAACTCTGAAAAGCATTGTTATGAGTCTGTTGTATAGAAAACAATGATATAATTGAGATTATTTGTCCATTTCATAGGAAGAGTCACAATACCTGTAAATACGCTGATTCTATCTTTAATTCTTTGTTTTCCTTGTATGTGTTCAGTGCATATCATTTTCTTGGTCTTTCAGAAGCCCTCAAAACAGCAGTAATTAATCTTTAGTGATACTGAGTATTCTATTAGCTGTGAATAATAACTTTTACTTCCACTAAGAGGGTTTTTTTTTAACCTCTGCGGAATGCAAAGTATTGTTCTCAATTAGTTACAATGACGAGAGAAATATAAACTGTAGTCATGGGAAAGTTACTATAAGCAACTCAGACCAAATGTTTAATTGGCATAGACTGGCCCTGCTCCATGTTTTGTGTGCAATTATAGCCACCTTCCCGAAGCTTAGATTTGCCCTTGTAGACAGTAATTTGAGATTTTTTTCCCCTACAGATGTGTTTTTCTCTGTATTACTGATTGCACAACTCACAACTGTACCTGCGTATCAGGCCCAGGGACAAAACTCACCCTTTTTGGAGATGCAGCAGAGAAGAAACATTCATATTCCATAAACAACTACTACAGTACTACACTAAGCAAAGAACTACCTCAATATCAATTGCACCTTATAGATTTTATGTTTGAATCTTTCCACAGAAATGAATGGCAATACTCACATAAAAATTGCATTGAAGTCATGAGTAGTCCTTGGCTCTGAAGATTTTTCTCTCTCTCGTCCCACATGTAACTTTCACCTACAAGAATGACAGTCATGACTATTTATGTTGGAAACTCTAAACTTAGGTCTCCTGGAATTTACATGACCCAAATATTTAAACAAGTGGTTTTAATATTTTACAGTCTTTTAAGTATCAGATGGACTTCAAATTTTTATTGTGATTTGGGATATGAGTTTACCTGATTTTATGGAGGAAATTGGCTCAATAATTAAAGGTGGGGAAGGACAGTTTAAAATTTGTAAACACTGCAAAAGTTTGTTTCACAGTTTAGTAGCAATTTATTGTTTAGAGCTACTCTGCTTCTTCCCAACAGTAGAAACAATGCAAGTTACAACAGATTTCTAAAAGCATGTATGTGTGTGTGTATATATATATACACATATATATGTGTGTAAATGTGTTTATACACATGAATATTCAGTGTATGTGCACTTGTGTACAGAGTAAATGGCATCAAACTAATATGAAAAGTAGTAAATAATAGCAATAGAACCACGATAAAAAAGCAAAAAGAAAAAAAATAAACCAATAACTATTCTGTTCATTCTGAGCACATCACACAGGATTGCATTAGGAAAAACAATAAAAAATGTGCTTTTAATCTGATAGTAAAAAACCCCAATAAAATAAAAATGAGATCCATTAATGAAAATAATGGATTTTATCCAAACTAGTTAAATACTTAGCTTATTTTTTTTATTTCTGGTACAGTACTCCCAGCTAAATTCTGGGTAGCTAGTGTGCAATTAGTACCAGTGTGTAAGTTTAAGAACAAGATGAATTGAGATAGATAAATAGATACATTCTTAAGGATTCCAGGATAGCTGTGGCTAAAAAAAAAAAAAAACAAAAAAAAAAGAAACTTTTCATTGCATGGCATCTTAAAATGAAATGGCTGAGACATTTTGGAATGTGTTAAGTCCTGAGGAAATGGATTAATGGGCCAGTAATGTGATAGTACTACCTAAAGGCAGTTTGGTTTAAGAGATACTTCATTTTTGGTCACAAAATTCCTCCTGTGGTCTGAGATTCTAGAATCCTTTCAGCTGACAAGTTGAAATTATTGTTTTCAGAAATAATGGATCAGAAACTAGGTTATGAAAATGCATTTACATTGATGAAACATTTTCTGTCTTTGTCTCATTTTTGTCTTGTGTGTTTTCCTCTGTTTGGTCTTTTGTGTCCTGAAAGACTAGATGTGATTAGAAGTTAAATTTAAAATGCATGGATAAATGATTAACTTATTAGAAATCACAATTCACAACTTAATTTATCACATGCCTCCCTAATTTTTCACATGGTGATTACAAATGGGGGCTATATGAAAAATTTGAGACATATAAGATAAATTGCAAACCCACGTGATAAATGTACTTATCATGCACCTTTTGGCAGCTTTACCTCCTCTCTGCTCGCTCATCCATCTCTCCTGGGACTTATGGAGAAACCTATGAGCAGAGTCAATAAATCACTGAAATTTTAAAATCAAATTCTCCTAGAAATGTTTTGTCTCCTTTTTGCCAGGTGGAGATTTGCCTTGTCCAGGGTGGTTCCTGCCACGTTTCTGTGCAGGAGTTTGTGGTCATTGTTTAGTCAATGGCTTTTTGATTGTGGAATGTGGTGATTCCTGACATTCCAAAGGGATGCAGACTTTGCTTTCTAGCATTTTTCCTGTGAGACACTTATTATACACATGGAAGGAGACATCTCTGTGCATGCTTACTCTGGATCTAGCTAGTTCTGTGTGAAATGAAGCCTTTCTTCTGGATCATAGTTTAAATTGTGTTTTACATGCCCATGACATAATTTGCAGAAGTTTATCACTGAGCTGTGCTCTAACGTGCTTTCAGAGACACTTTTCTAAAACCAAATTTCAACTTGTATAAACAGTGGTTATCCAAAATATATTGCAAATTATTTGACACAATAAATCAAATGTTTTTTCAATCTCTCTTGGTATCCAAATTGGGAAAAAAAACCTTCGTATATGTTTCAAAACAACTTTCTTAACTGGAAAAAAAAAAACTATTGAAAGGGGAAAAGGTAAGGGAAAAACTCAGTAAAAATAATTAAAACAAAGTAGGAATTCTCTATTTTTAGCTATTATTGAGATTCCAGATGTAATATATTACATATATTCACATCTATTATAGTATAATATAATATGTTATTGTTATTATTTATATCACAAATATATGCAATGTGTGTATTTTCATATATTATGTCTGGTTTTAGATATTTCAGTATCTTTCAGTATATCATGTGAACATTATGAGTAACTTTTTTCTCACAATGGAGAGAACAATATTACAGTTCCTGTAAAACTGGTTAGAGTTTAAGTTTTTCAATTCATTTACATAATATTTTTTTCTGTGCAGGGAGGAATGATTCCTTCATGTCTTTATATTCTTTGAATAGTTATGGAATCAGATGAGAGAAATGCTTGTTTTGGCACTTCCCCAAAGAGAAATACAGATTTTGATGTTGGTGAAGATGACTTCAGCAAATAGTGCACATAAAAAGCCAGCATTTCATGCAAGTTCATAAGGAAAAACCACAGAATAGAATAACTTTTATGAAGAAAGTCTATGTCTTACTTGGTGAATAAGTCCCTGTGCTACCATAATAATGCCCAGTTCTACAACTACAAACACTTATTTTTTCAAAGTGAATATTAACATTGTAATTTACTATCTAATTACAATTTTATAGTAATAACTGAAAATGTGTTGCTAAAAAGCATTGCATTCGCTGCCTCACACTCTCAGACTGTTCTTAGCTGCACAGTGTGTGATTTTTGCCAATCTGAAAGGATTCATAGAAAGCATTGATGTGGATTTTTCAAAGTTTCATGCTCAAACCCTTTTATAAATGTTTTAGAAAGCTGCTCTAAGTGCTCCAATATCACAATCACATTGCAGCTGAGGAATAATTTCTGTGAGCTTTAATGGAGCAGGATTGAGCCCTGTGAACAATCAGTTTGCATTGCAAGTCTTCTTCATGTAAAAGATGCTTGCATTTTATTTCTCAAGGAACAACATATTTCACTAATTTGAAAGGTTCCCAAGGAATGGGTTAATCTTGTAAAAGGTTGTTATTTTTGTCAGTTAATCAGAAAGACTTTTCACTTAAAGCTATAGAGTTAAAAGCCAACTGAAGAAATGAATGCAGTATTAATACTTAGAAATAAGGCATTCATAAAATGTAGTTAGCTGGAGGTGATTATTACTAAAAGATTGAATTTTTGGGATAGAAAAGTATTATAAAAGAACTGCAAAAATAAGTTTTACTAGTGATATCACTGGTGTGCTCTTAAAACATGTACTTAATCATAACTTACATCAACAGGACATTTTCAGAAAAAGGTAAATCCATTAATTTCCATTTATTTGATGTTTATATAAATTACTGTTGTATTAAATTATATTCATAACTGTTAGTAACAAAATAATAATTGATAATTTTGATATGATTACAGTGCAGACTGCAAAATAAGTTTCAGGATGTAAAAATCCTGATGCATCTCAGATAAAAATATGTGGTACCTGCCAATAGATATATTTCTCTTTTAAGACTTAACCTAGCAAATTATGCCAGGATGCTTGTGGTAAAGATGAAGCAGACCTGTAGATTTCCTCACACTCCTGGACTGTGTGAGTACTTACACATGCCTCTTTAATAAATATCCATTTTCGGCTTAATAGAGCATTTTTTTTCTGATAGGCAAAAGAAAGCACAATTTTGCAACTTAGAACTACATGTCTTTAATCATAAAGCTAAAAATGCTGTCATAAGAGAGCAGTCAATTATTATTTCATATGCAATATGAAGTATTGTGAGTTCCACTGATGGTATCAGATTGCTGCCTGGTAGAGCACACAGTGATAGGTTTTTCCCACTGTCTGTGGATAAATGCAGCACCAAACCCCAAGCTATTGTGTGCTATTTACAGAAGAAATTAATCATTCCTTCTTACTATCAATAAGGTTCACATGTAAATTTCCCTCAGACACAAGAGTGCTTTTTGTATGACATTTCCCCCAGAAATCCCTTCTGCTGGTCTTGCTCCTGAGAGAAAGGTGAAGGAGCACCGTGACCATCATTTCCAATCTTCCTCTTGTCATTTATGCCATCACAGAAAGAAAGGCTCCAGAGTTCAGATGGGAGAATGCAAGCAGGAGCTCGGGGAATAGCTGATATTTAATTGATTTTGTTGCTTTGCTAAATTGATTGTTTTCTTGCTAAGGAAATGAACAACCGTGCACCATTCTTTATTGTTATCAGTTGATTGTACTTGTTTTACCGCACAATTTTGCCAGTCAGAAAGGGATTTTTGCAAATATTGTGCAGTGGAATTAGTCTGAACTAAAGTGAATGCAAACGTTTAACTTTCACAATGCAGCATGCACAAAAGACTATGAGAATTTGCAGGTAACTTTGCTTAGATAAGCAGTTTTTAGGCCATCATAAGATATGAGGGTCCAGCCTCATGAAATTATGCACGGAACAGACTGGGTTTGTTGAGGAGCAAACTGGCATCTGTGCAGCTGGACAGATGTAAGGTGGAGCCATTATCAGTGGAGGGAGTTACAGGTGGCAGTGGGGTAGGCAAGCAGCTTGAGGGACAGTCAGGAGGATTTTCAAGGGACAACACAGATTTTTCCATCTAAGTAGAATACAATTCATTAACCAGAACAAAACCAAGCCAAGTGCCTGTGCCGCACATGAGGAGTGGGACTGTGTGTCCCTGGGGAATGCTATTCGCAAATCATTAGACAGTTGTGGGAAGGGTTCCCTGAAAAGCTAGAGTGTGAGAGTCTGCTGGGAATCCTATCTTTTTGAGGAGTATAAAATCTTACTGTAGGGAAATGTTGTAGTATTTCTCATTCTTCAGAGGGACTTTGTTTCTGTGAAAATCCTGCTAAGACAGCTGCAGTCATCAGAGACACATTTGCTTGTAAGGTCATCTTCTGTTGAAAGTGTTTTGTCACACTATAGAGAGGGCCACTTTCACTGCCAAAAAGCCACTTTAAAAGATTGACAAGAGAGATTAGAGAGGATACAGAAATTTTGGAAGACGTTCTTTTAACCTTCTAATACGGTGCCATCTTGGCAGTATCGAGTCTATGGCAGGATTAGTAAGGGACCAAGAATTTCTGGAATTGTGTTCCTTTTTTTTTTCTCTCTTTTTTCATTCGGGGTATCAATTAACAGCGATTTCACCAGGGCAGTAAAACAAGAGAGTAAACAGTAAATAAGCAGTGAGCAAAATTAAAAACAGTAATGAGCCTTACAAATATGGGAATGTTATAATGTTTTAAATGCATTTATTTTGAAGCTTAGCATGTTCTGGGAAAAACATGATGACTTTGTGAATGTATTGTCTCATTTTACTTTGCAGAGACTCTGTTTATTGGCCCTGGAGGCTGACAAGGAACTGACACCTGTGCCCAAACATTTTCCTAACCTTGGCGGCGACAGGCACGTTCATTATGCAGCAGAATTGTGGATCCACATGTCCTCAAGGCAGGGGAGAGGAGCAGATTTTACACTTACAAGGAGGAACGAGTTTAGTACCAAAATGATCATGGCAGTGGAATCTTTATGGAAACTGGTGCTTCTCTGTCCATGCACCACTATAGCTGTGCCAACTGCTATTTAGGGGAAGTTTGTTTTGGGAACTGAATACTGTGCACAGGAGAGCTGGGAAACCTCAAGACAGTCAGTTTCTCTATCAGTTAAAGGAATTTAAAAATTAATGTTTATAGTGCCTTTTAGCATGGATCTTAGCTACAAATTGTATTTGCATACTGAGAAGAGAGTAGGTTTAGATGGGATAATGGGAAGAAATTATTCCCAATAACATGAGGGTGGTGAGGCCCTGGCACAGGTTGCCCAGAGAAGTTGTGGCTGCCCCTGGATCCCTGGAAGTGTCCAGGCTGGACAGAGCTTGAAACAAACAGTGGAAGGTGTCCCTGCCCATAGTAGGGGTTGGAACTGGATGGTCTTTAAAGTCCCTTCCCACCCAAAGCATTGTATGATTTTGAAATGGGAAGGCAATCATTGTTTTCTTGGGACCTCTTAATAAAATCTAACTGAGAAAGGTGTAACAGTAAAGATGTGTCCTGTGTTAAATAAGGTTTGTGAATATTTTGAATCATCAAAAAATAGTTCAATGAAAACTTACACAAGTTTAGACAGTTGTGCAATCCCTAGGGTTTGGCAAAGGAGAGATTAGTGTTTTACCGATTGATAGGTAAATCAAGGTTGATTACTTTCGAAAAATGTCAGTTTTTCATTTAAAAAACATTTTACATAAGTGAACATCCTGGTCTGTAATGTCACTTCCATGGTCTCTGTGTGGCCATATCTACAATAAGGGTAGACTTTCATTAAAGTAAAGCCTGAAGCATACACAGGTAGATTTTATTTTAAATAGGATGATCTGTATAGATTATAAGAGGAAAATGTTGTAAATGTGGTGTTTCAGAAGCACTGGGAAGCAATTAGAATCATCCATTTAGTGACTTTTGGTGGTCAGAAAGGCATTAGCTAGGATCAGGTTTTCTCATTCATCATATCCTATAACTTATGGACAAACAGGGTGATACGGTGTCTTGCTAACTCTCAGATATCATTATATAACATAACTGTGTTCTTGAGATTCTGTTGAAGGCCATTTCCAATCACCATTGTATATAGGAAACAGATTTAGAACACTGAGGTTAAGTGTGACACAGCAAACACAAAGCAATTGGGTGGTTGGTGTGTGGGCTGCATTGGGAGCTTGGCTATTTCTGTGTGTGTGCTCTGCAGGAGAGAGCAGGTTTGTGTATTGAAAGCTTGAACCAACTGTGACACTAACAAAGGTATTTGGCTTTTTAAAGATGGAATTCTAGATGCCAAGATCACTGCGTACTACCCAGATGAGTTTGGGAGTGTGCCAGGAAGCTAAAAGCAGTTGATAAACCCCAGAAGAAAAGTAGTAAATCAAAAGCAAGAATGCTTTTGAAAAATTTAAAAAGTGGGGTATCTATAGGGATGACCATATAATTCTGAAAAAGAGTTTGATTGCCTCACAGGGATTGCTGTGTGCCAGCATGTTAATGGTCAGACCCTGAGAGCTTTGCACTTTGATTCTAATGAAAGTCCCAGAAGTTTGGATGCTTATATGAACATCATCTCTGTCTAAAACGGTGAGCTTAAAACCTTAACTCTGCTGGGGTTTGATGTGTATCCTTTAATCTAGACTCTGTATTGATGGGATTATTCACATGAATGAGGTTTTGCAGGCTTGGTCCCAACATTTATGCCATGGATTATATTGATGCATTTGCTCCACCATTGGTCAGAATGATTTCAGCTGTGGTTTTGCTGTGTGAACTGGAACTCCCTTTCCCACGAGATTGTCCAGTAAGGAGCATGGGTTAAACACTGCACTATTCTCCCTTAACAAAAATACAGAAGGCAGATATTAGATCTTCTCTTCCACTGCTTTCAGCTTCATTCAGGAGTGTAATCTGATACTGAATTGTCCTCTAATTAATTAATTAACTGATAAATTGCTTCAAAGGCAAGATCCCCATGTGCCACTAAGCTACCAGATCTAGAAGCACAAAAGTTCTTGCTGAGTCTTTGGGGCAAAAGAGAAAAAAAATCTTTCTATAGACTTTATGTACCTCTTGAATACGTGTTCTTGAAGTGTTTTCATGACCACTTACTAATATTCTTCTGTCTCCTTTCTTCTGTTTTCAATGCCAGTAGCCATTGCTTAGCATACTTCTGACCTTTTTTGTCCCTTTTTTCTCTGAGTTTGTGCGATGTCTTGGCATTTTGGGTATGTGGATGATTCATTTCAAAAACATTGTCAATTCCAGTGATATCAAAAGTACTATTAGTATGCAATTAGTATGTACATACCTAAGTACCTGCCGAATTGTAGCTTTATGCATTCAGAAATATGATGTGCTTGCAAAGTCCAAGGATTTCAATCCAGATCAGTTGAACTCTTCCTGTTTTCAGTAATGAGATTTAGAAAAGGGTCTGCATGAAAAATGTTTAAGCTACTCATACAATGGACAGTCTCAGAAAATTCCTGAAAAAATGGTCACACGTTGGGAAATTAATGTTACTAAAGAGAAATGCAGACCTGAAATTACTGCAGATGCCACAGCAGGCATCACAACTTGTATACCATGGGCTTTTCATCACTGTGTTACCATTTTATCAGGTGTTTTCTTGCATCAAAATCAGTTAAATAGGTATATGGTTTATTATGACATACAGAAAACTGCATTACAAGAAAACCTTGCAATTAGAAAGTTAGTAAATACCTAATTAAGGTAAGAATTAAGTTAGTAGACTTAATTAATCTCCTTTGTCTGTACTTACAGTGCTACACCATGTTTCTTGTTGGAGATACCAGGTTATAGAATTTGAGTCCCAATTCCCATGCTCATTCACTCTGTTTCCATCTTAGCTGTTTATTGGAATACTGTAACTGCATTTTATTTCATGTAATTCCTCCTGCCAGTCTCTATAGTAAGCCAGTTTTAATGTGCTTTTTTTCTCCACAGTAACTTGTCTGATCTTGGCATTGTTTCCAAAACTCAGAAGACAAAGAGAAGGTGGCTGAGAACATACTGAGGTTCACAGTGGCAAGACAAAGGTAATCCTCAAGGGAGGATCTGCCTGGATTCAAGGAAATATAAATTTGCTAAGAGGGTGATTAAGCTTTGGAGTTCTGCACTCTCCAGTTTATGGAGTTTTCAAGACCCAAATGGACAAAGCCATGAGAAATCTGATCTGAATTCTGGAGTGAGCCTGCTTTGAGCAATAGATTGGACTGCAGGCCCAGCAAGGTCCCTTCCCACCTGAGTGATGCCATGGTTCTGTGAGAACATTGCTGGGGCTCTCTGCAATTGCTTTGTAAGTTGCTCTTAAGTATTGGAGAATTAGTTTTCTTTTTTTTGTATTTTATCCTCCACTTTTGGACTTGCCTGATTTGATTTATTGAAGAAAATTGTCCCTCAGATTCTCCTTCATTACTTTCCTTCTTTTACAATTTCAGCTTCCCCTCCCTTCCTCTGTTTCTTATACCTTTGGCCTCAAGTTTGGGAGTGCAAAAGCATTTAAAGGAATGAGTTGCCAGATTTGCTAACCCTGGCAGAGCATCCAGTGTTCTGTTTGCTGCATTTTTGAAATGAGCTGTTTTGGCTGCAACTTTCAGAAAGTACTAATAATCTGGAGGCAAACACTCAGGAGACAAAATTGTATCCTGATGTATTGTAATTCTTTAAAGGGCAAATGAAAACTGTGTTATAATTAGAAGTCTGAACAGCTTCATTTCTGATAAAGCTGATTGGGGGTTCAGCTATGATCTAAATCAATAAGAGATTCATAAAATGAAGAGGAAAATGTTTTTTAGTCATAGGTGTTAAGGCGATGTTCTGCTAAACTTTCCCTGGAAAAAAGATCTGTACCAGGTGTTTGTATACTTCTTTTGCTCATGGATATCCAGGTACCCACCTGGAGAGGCAAGAGGGGAAGCTCACTGCCCCAGAAATACAACACGCAGTTAAGGAGGCGAACTCAGTGTTTGAAATAAATATTTAGGTATAGATAGAAATATTTAAAATGAGAGAGGAAGTTCATTGTGAGGGCTTTATGTAATACTGTCAAGGATTTTGACTTAATCTACTAATTTGAAATATACTTTCATAAGAATTGTTAGGAAGAACACTGACGTGGCATGTTTCTTTATATTATACTTGTAAGAGATTAGTTTGTCTTACTGCTACATAATTTAACTAGCAATTTTCAAAATGTTAAATGAAATGCAAAGGCACCAAAAATATTTTTAAATGATGGTTTTTTAGGAGTTTTGGTTTTTCCGGAATAATGTTTCTCAGTATATTGGTATTATGTGCAATAAAAGATTAATTAATTCAATTAGACCCACATATTATTGATTACTATTCATCCTTACAACTATTTGTAGCATATATAGTTTTCATGTCTCAAATGTGTCTACAGTTTCTCAGAGGTTTAACATCACTGATATTTTCAGAAGTATTACTGTACCACTCACATTCAGTAAAACTTTTCCTATGTATAAATAGCTCAAAACCACTAGAAAGAAAATGTCTTTTTCTTCTCTGGTTGTTGAATCTCACTTTGAAATTTTGTCCCTTGGTAAGGGAAGCTGAACCTGTTGCTAAAGTTTTCATTAGTTTTATAAGGAGAGGTTTGTTTAGATCAAGACTCTGAAAAAGTGAGTTGGAGAGCAGGGGAGTCACTGAAAATGTCTTCAATGAATAAGCATGTAAAATTCCATGGATTCCAGCTGATGCTAGGCTGTCCTAGGAGATGGGATGTCAGGAAAAAAAATGGTTGTAGAGCTCAGTGCCAGTGGTATGGGCACAATAATATAATAATGAAAACCAAGTCGAAACCAGAGGGTGATGGTGGCAGCTCTTCCCCTGACACGGCCTCCATGTTCCTGCCAACGCCGCCACCCTGGGCCTGGCTGGGCCTTATTGCCACCACATGGATCCCACCCTGCCTATCCAGGCCTAAAGGTGCCTGTGCTGGAGCAAAAGAGGGAATTCCAGAGGGAATTCACCACAGTCCAGGCTGGGAGCCGAGCTGTTGGGGAGCAGCTCTGTTGAGAAGGATCTGGAGGTGCTGGGGGACACGCAGGTATCCCTGAGCAGCAGAGTGTCCTGGGGGACAAGGCCAGGGGATCCTGGGGTGTGCTTGGCAGGTCAGGGAGGGGATCCTGACCTCTGCTCAGCCCTGTGTCCAGTTCTGGGATGGGCAGCTGGGCCTGTTGAACCTGGAGGAGACTCAGAGGGGATCTTACCTGTGTCTGTCTGCGGCTGAAGGAGGTGTCAGAGGATGGAGCAGGCTGTGCCCTGTGGGGCCCAGGAATAGGATGAGAGGCAAAGGGCAGAAACTAGAACACAGGACATTTCTTCCACCTGAATATCAGGAAAATCCACTCTCAGAGTGACTGGAACACACTGCCCAGAGAGCTGGTGGGGTCTCCCTCACTGGAGATATTCAACCGCCCTGGACACAACCTGTGCCTTGTGCTCTGGGATGCTCAAGCAGGAGCAAATGACGCCCTGTGGTCCCTTCCAACCTGACCCATTCTGTGATGAGGGGAGCATACACAGCCAAAAGCCATTTTAATTGTGTGGTCTGTTCTTCATGCCTTTTGAACATTAAATTTGCTGCTTCCTTCTCTTTTCTTCCTAGATCTCAGAGGCATTTCTTCATAGCAACTCTGTATTTAGGCAGTTACCTCATCATTATTCATCTAAGTCATCAAAATTGTAAAAAGGACTAAAAACCCTGATGTGTTATAAATAAAATATGGGAAGGAGGACAGTAATAGAATAAGAGTTCATATATTTGAGGGAATACCCACCCAAAAGCTCTCACACAGCAGTTGCAATGTTTTCTTATTGTTTAAATATTGCAATCAAAGAATGAAATGAAATATGATCAATAGCTGGAGCTGAAATCCTATAGATGTTGTGTGACAGTATATGTACTCAATCTTCATTCAAAATTTACACAGTTTGTATTTCCTCCACTGTAATTGCCTCTGTACTGTGGCTTTCAATAACTGTAAATTAACTCTGTCATAATTGCTCTCTTCTTTTTCTTGAATATTTCTATCCTTGCTGTAAATTGTATTTCTGTTACTTCCAGTATTGATATTATGATGTGTCCACTAAGATAGCAGAGTATCTGGAGACATGTATATATCTTTTTGGAATAGTTTTCTTTCGCCCTCCCCATTTTATTGGTACAGTTGATTTCTCTTGGCTCTGAGCCCAGTTTGGTTTAATTTTTGTTTATTCTGTACAAGATTCCAGACTCTGCTTTGAGATGGGCACTGTATAAATTAATAAATAAATTCGATATATATTTCCTTTTAGTGGGTTGCTTGGCACATCTGTTTTTCAGAGGTTTCTAAATCTTCATAATCTGTATAAGATATCTTTAGTTACATAGGATTAGGAACAGTATCATATTTTTAGCATGTACAAGGTTCCCCATTAAAAAGTCATAGTTTGCTAACAGTTACAGTTCACTGGCATATTGGATTCTGAAGTATGTCTCAATAGTTGGAATGTAGAATAATGGTTCTATTTAAGACACTATGGGTATCTTAGCTCTGGTATATACTTAATTTTGATGCTGAAAACTTGTTTGTACTCAGAAGATTTTTAAGGACTATTGCATATATAAATGTAGATGTTGCGTAATGTTTAAAATACTGACATTCCTTCAGTATTGCAAGAGCTTTCACGTGCAGAACTGTAACAAAACAACGTTCAACATATTGGCTCTGGCCAGTTGCATTGCTTTGGCATAACCAAAAGTACTTTAATGGAAAACCAGGGACATTTCCCATTGAAAAATTCTAATTTGCATGATTATTTTATGTCAAGGTATCAAGGAGACAGTTAAAGAAGTAGTCAGCAAACATTGTTGAACTAAATTAAGTCATAAATAACTCAGAAAAAAAAAGAGAATGCTGCTGAGGCAGGCAGGAGTTAGAGAGTAATGACAAAGTTTGTTCTGCAGGAGAGCAGGGAGATTTGAGATGTGCAGAGATGTAAAAGTATCATGTGTAAAGTTGAAGTCAAAGACGATATTTGTGAGGAAAGAGGAAAAAGCTTGCTCTGATGAAGTCTATAATCTCAGGGATTTCCCTACCCGTACTGAAGTCAGCATCATAAATTGCTCTCCTTACAGAGCACCACATTCTTCCAGCACTCTAAATGGAATGAATAGGTTCTATTTATGACTCATGGGTTGCAATTTTTATTGCAATACTTGAAGTGGAAGTGGGAAGAAAGGAGAGGCACAGGGAGAAGGATGGTGTGCTGATCAGTGTATACAGAATGAGCAGCTGGCACTAGTTAGTCATTAGTAGATGTCTCAGTTACCTTTTGTAGGTGCTCAAAACACAAAGATGTGCTACCATCCCGTGAACTTCCAACTCCATATTTGATAAGGAACCTAATTAGACAGATTATGAACATCCACTGAAGGCGGTGTGGTAGGCAGAGGAATACTCATGAATCCAGTGGGGATTAAGGTCTGACCAGAGCATTGAGTTTATCAGAACTGAGAAGTGGGAGTGCTTCCAGGCATGCCCAAATGTAAACCATCAGGTATGTAAGGAGCTCTCCAGGAACCATTGATGGCTGTGACGTTGGCAGCTGTGGCCCATAAACTTTGGGATTAAGTGCTAACTGAGCTGAGATTCTGAAGGATTTGAATTCTGTATTAGTGCTTGTCTCCTATCTAAAACTTCTAATGGCTTAAGGGTTTAACCTTAAGCATTTAAACAACTTCTTGCTACTCTGGAGAACTGCTTCCAGATGTGCAGTTAGCTTCTGGGTAAGAAAACACAGATACTTCAGTAAAATCTCTGCATCTGGATCCTCACTAATATATTCATCAAATCAGTTCTCTAATATCTGTGGTTTCTGAGACCAAAGTCTTCTAGATCTCTTGACCTCTGGCTGGAAGAAAAGGTTTATTTGCCCCATATATGGCTTGTATATGACCCACATAGATGGCCACAGATGCCATACCTTTCATGCTCTCCAAAAGGCTGGAAGTCCTGTATACCTCTCATTTATCTTTGTTATAGTTTGATAATGTTATTGCCTCTAATATGGCAAGCCTAAGACAGGGGAAAATGGTTCATGGATTCTTCCAAGGTCTGTTAGAGAGAGGGCAGTGCACTCTGAGCTACATTCATTTCATGCAGTCCTAGTATGAGGTCTTTAGTTTAGTCTTAGCCCTCCAGCACAACCACGTTCATGCTTAGAGGGGATGCTGTAGAGGAAGCAGGGCCACATTTTTCCTGCTACTGTTTCATAATATAAATACAATTTTAAAAAAGGTGCTTTTTTGGTGCTTTATCATTATGGAGTCCTTATATTGATGGCTAGTGTTTTGTTACAAGACCTTATAGATAAAAATGAAAAATGTGTGTAAAATAAGTTTGTAGTTACAAAATACAAGTTGCTCAAAAATGGGGAGAAAGAGGGGCTAAAAGCCATGTGTCTGGGTACACATATTAAAATACAGTGGTGCTGTGGACCTTACATACAGCCACATATACCAACCCTAAAATGCCTTTATTTTTTTGCAGGGAATACAAGGAAGCATTTCTTTAGAAAACTATTTGAAATTTAAACGTTTGGTATCACCACTGCTGGAGGTAACCCAGTCCATGACCAAAGCAGGGATCAGGAATCAGGAACATAGTGACGGGATGGAAGAAAAGCAGCAAGATTGGGAGCAGAATTAAAATGGTGCAGAAATGTTTCCCATTTCTTTCCTAAGCACATCCACACTTAGTTTCTGAGAAAGCAGGAAGGACACATAGGCAAATTGCCAACCAGATGGTGCAACCGAACACTAAGAATGCTTTCAGAAGGGCAGTATAACACAGAATTAAAAAATGCTATCATTTGCTTTCCTGATACAATATAGGACAAAATTCACATGTAATGAGTAAATTTTAGCTATATACTTGAGCCTTCTAGTCATCTTTTTGATTAGCTTCAGAAAAACCTCCACCTTTGAGTTCTCCTGTGGTATCCCCTCTGCCAAAGTAATTTAATGTGTTCCAATTATGTGTTTCTTTGCAGATTTTTCAAAGCTGACTTATTATTCCCTAAATATGTTTCCAGGAATATACAAAATTTAACTGTGAGAGAAAGGTGAAGTCCATTTTCAGGGCTTTTGTAGTTGCTATTTTTATATAACATGAAGAAAAGAAAATAGTACTTGCTATTTAGGCTTCTATATAATCAATAGATAAAGATAACATCAGTGTGGAATTAGTGGCATACCAAGGAATTATAGTATTTTCTGTTTTGTAATTTCCAATTTGTTACTGAAATTATGTGGTGTGTATGTTTGCATTTTGTCTTTGGAATAATTGTATATTTTTTCACATAAAATGTATTTTTATTTCACTTACAGTGTATTTTTCTTTCTATCATCATTTGGCTCCTTTCAAAATCAGGCTGAGTGTCTGTCGCATAGATTATATGCGTCATATATAGAAATACACATTCCCACCCTGCTCTTCTGACTTGCTTTTAAATTTCAGAAGATACATATAGAAATGCACAAAGGTTTTTAGAAAGAATGTTTTATAATTATTTTAATGTAATTTTTCTTATTAGTAGCCCAGTTTTGATTCTGTGATTGGATGTAACAATTTTATGTCAATACATAATCAGAACTTGACAAATCTAGTCGTAATTGAAGAGAGGAAGCCATATCTTGGCAAAAATGTAGAAATCAGCCATCTGTCCTGATGTCAGCCTTTTTGTTATATATTTTGTGTCTATATCTTGATGTTCTATAAATATATATGTATGGAATATCTATCCTCTACCTTAATTCTTGTGAATGGCTTCCAAATGAGATTCAGCTACAGCATATGAACATTACCTTTATGAATCTAAACAAGAGCTGCTGCCTTCTTTCTCTGTCCAGTCCTAGTTGGTCTTTATGTACTGTTGTTGACAAGCATTTGTGGACTACAAATAAATCTGAAAATAAAAGTAATTTTATAATCAATAGAATAAAATTTTTATTAGTTGATTTTTAAAAAAATTATTATTGGAGCACTTTCTTGTATTTTCATTATTTGAATTATGTAGAACCATGTTGCCATGTTTTTTCTTAGACTTACTGATTTATTTATGTATTTATTTAGATTACAGATTTTTTTTTCTTCAGTGCTTGAAAATCTGGTCTGAATTGTGAGAAACCAAATGTAACGTTCATTTTTTCTTTCTTGGAAATCCCTTTTGGTTATAAAGATTTTACAGGTGATTCTTGACATTGATGGACATAGAACAAGCTCTGTTGTATTCAGATTACATTCCCTGTAGCACATGTATAACCTTATTTTTTTCCCAGGTGGGATGAATATTTGAAGTCTTACCTGTAATGGTAAAATGTTACCTGAGCTGGACAATCAGAGACAATGCTGCAGTTCAGCTGGAAGAACTGCGTTGCTGATTGAGTCAGTGTTGGAGTTTTTTGTGAAATTCACATTGTTTCTGGTGGTTTTGCCTACTGGTGAGAGAAGCTAATCTCCATTTCACTTTTCTGGGTTCTAAACAACTCAGTCACTGTTTCCACTCAGTTTCAGAGTTTCTCTAGTCTTTTGAGTTAAATCAGCCGTTGTTGAGATTTTTTGCATTTATCTGGACAGGGCACAAACTTATTTTTGCTTATATCAAGGTCCCCAAAGGTTTTGTCTTTGTCCATGGTAAGCAGTTTTAGCCCCAGTTTCTCTAAGTAACAGCAAATTTCACTCTTGCCAAGATTTTCTTTGATAGTCTGCTGTTACTTCCTACAAGAAATACAGAAAGAGTTGACAACCCATCATTGGATAAATAGAAGAGTTTGATAGCATGTTCTATGTGAAAATAATGTCTTGAAAACTTAGCTGGACAGTTGAAGATCACAAATAGCAGGGAATGTCTTTTAAAAGAACCAGAGGTATCACCGTGTTGACACGATCAGTGTTGGTAGTTGCTGTGGGGACAACTGGGCACAATGTTGCATACCAGAAGTTGAGTAATTCCCAACTCTATTGACTTCAGGTTAATTGGTCAGAAAAAAACCCCACGGAAGCTGAGTTAGGAATTATTAGGAGAGAAATAGAAGACAAATTGGAAAACATGACTCTGTCTGTTTGGAGCTCTGGTAATTCTGCTTCTTCGGTGCTATGAGTAATTCTCATGCTCCCATTTCAGACTGAATATGTGAAGAGTGATAAAGGTGATCAGACTTCTGGAGCAGCTTCCATGTGAAGGAAATTTGACAATCTTCAGCCTGGAGTAGAATCAACTGACAGAGAATTTGATAGAGATTTACAGGACTGCGAATGACATGAAAAAGGTAAGTGGAAAATGACTGTATCTTCTTCACATGTAAGAGTTGAGCATCGCATGAAACTAAAAGGGCAGTTTGAAGCAAAGGAATTTTTTTTTCCTACTCACATGTTAAGTAATGGAACTCTTATTTCAGAGGTCGTTAAGGGTGCTGAAAGTTGATGTAGATTCAAAATTTAAACAAACAAGTTCATAGAACTCAAGTTCGGAGCTATTAAATAAAGACATGCCAACTCTT
>JAVTVJ010000110.1:805000-835000 GCA_034509425.1 Eopsaltria australis
TTTGTTAATGACTTCTGTGTTTGTGGCTCTCTGGAACGGGGTTGAAAATTGACTCTATTACAATATGTTTAAAACTTGGCATCATGCACTTCTAAACCTGGAGATTTTCTAACAATAAAATCAAAGCATTGGGATGAGCCAAAATGTATTATTTCTTCAATAGAGTCACAGCCAAAGCATTATTTTCCCCCAATATTATTCCCAGAATGCTTAAAGTGTTTAGAAACACTCTCTTTTTATTTCTTTTCCTATAAAGTGTCCATTCTCGTTTTGTCCAGCCCCTATTAAGTTAACCTGAAAAAGGTTGAGTCCCTTTGTTTCAACGATTTGTGATGTGATGTTGCTGCTCACATTTCACTTGGTGTTGCTCAAATTGCCAATCATGGATCTCGCATCCTATCTGCTGTCAGCTCGGTTTGGATTATCACCTCGGACGCGGGGTTCCCCGTTTGCACTCCGTGGTGAGCACTTCCACGCTCGCTTTTATACAATCTCATTTTTCTAATGAGAATGCAAATGAAAGAAAAGCTGTGTGAAATGGCTATAGATGAGCTGCTTGTCAAAAATGTTTTACTTTAGGGGGGAAAAAAAGGAAGCGCCAATAGCTCGCTCAACAGGGTAATGCAGTGCATGTTCTAGATGGACTCCTCTTTAGAGTTGTGGCACATGGCCAAATACGAAGGCAGCACATCTTCATTGTTCCTGGTTTTCATTTCTAGTGCTTAAACAACTCATGCAGGTTTTGACAGCTTTTTTTTTAATATATTAACATAAACCACTTTATTGCAGTCCCACGTTTTCAGTAGAAAATATAAATGTTGGCTTACGAAAAGATTTTTATTTTTTTTTAAAGACCATACCCATTTTTTTTTTTGTTCTTAGGAAAAACGTAGAAATAATGTTGCATTTGGGGAACTTTAAAAGTTACTTTATTATAAAATATGAATCAAAATACCATAAAAACACAATAAAAAGAGTCATTTTCTCTGAGAGACCATTTTGGAAGTCAGTTGTGAGCCTGCAGTAGTATGCAGTGTTGGTATGATTGGAAGATGAAATTATCCCTACTGAAGACAACTAGAGATCTGTACAAAACTAACCTATAATTAGATTTAAATATGATATGCATTCACTTTGCTTACTTTGGCTTTTATTGATTTATTTATAATGAGTTAAAAGTATAGGGTGATATCTCAAATCAACTTAGGCAGGGCTTTATGACTGCCTCAGGTCTCACTGTTAATAATACAGCCATTTACCTCCATCAGTAATGAACAGGCTCATGGGTCAGCAAATCTGACTGGACACTGATCTCCCAGGGTGTGTTTCACTCACTCTTCATCTGGAGCTGACTCACTTGTGGCCCACTTGAGTGTCTCTGTATGTAGGACACTTGTCAGATATGTAACTAGGTAATCAGGGAATTAGAGGTGTTTGAACTTAAAAAAATGCAATTTTCATACCAATGCAAGTTATTATGTTCACTACAACACCCCTCAGAAAAGCTGTGTGAAAGAAAAGGCACATGGCACTGTGATACCAATGGCTACAAGACAGGTTTGCAGCATAATCCACCCTCTGCAGCTGGAACTAGATCTTAAACCAGCAGAGATTCTACCTGGGCTCAGATACTGCTTGTCAAAACACATCCAGATTCCCAGAGGACTTCAGCGTTTTGGGTGCTGAGCTCGTGTAGCAATTCAACTGGTAAATGTCACAGTAGGAACAGATGGACATCAAGCACTTTAGTAAATCTCACTTAGACTTTGGTGAACTGAAGAATTTGACATTTTTACCCTAATTATAGGTACTAAGCACCAAAACATTTGACCAAAGAGCTTTTGAAAACCTTGTCTTAAAATATTTCCTCTTCAGGAGTGATTAGCCAATACAGATTTCAATTTAAATTTTAATTAAAGCTTATTTGTTATGTACAGTATTAGCTTGCAACACTTTTTTTTTTAAAGAAAAGATGTTATCTTTATAGAATTGACTTATTTGGAAACTTAACATAAGCTTCCAAGCCCACAGAAAATATGGTGATGTGTTTCTGTTTAAAATATACTTCAAAAAGTAATTCGCCGTAAAATGTTTTTTGCAGTACTACTTTAGAAATAATTTTGGATGTCTTAGATAGGAACCTCTTAATCCCTGACTTGAAAACCTAGATATACAAAAAACTTGTAGGAATCCAGTTTCACTACTCAGTGTTTTAGCCATGCAGTTCATGCATGACCTGATTATCACTTTGAAAACATCTGGGTTGACTAGTGATAGGAAAAAGCATATCAGTGCTGATGTTTGAAATAGCCCTGGCCCTGCATATAAATGGACACAGGGTGTCTGTTGACATCAACAGATGTTGTAGGTAGGGGAGGTACTTGAAATATTACAATTTTATCTGTGAATGACTGTTGGGGTAGTTTCGCTGATCGTAATACCTCAAAAATTTAATTTTTAAGAAGCGCCTGTCCAGTCAGTCTTGAATTTATTGAGCTAATGAGTGGGCTTCTTTCAATGCAGCACTGTGCTGTGCACTCTGTGTCAATTGCATGGCTCTAATTAAATCCATGCAAGGGCTGTGCTTTATGCTGTTATTAAACAGCAGAGTGTTAAAATTGATTTAGCAGGCTTTAGAAGCACTTACCCTGGAGAGGTGGCGTGGCCAGGAGTCACCCGCTTCTGCAGAAACACAACACAAATCCAGTCTTCCTCCTAGCAGTTCTGGACAGATTAAAAAATAATCCCTGTGTTTAAGGTATCTCAGGTGCAGACTGAGACTTCCAAGAAGCCACCTGATGGTTGACAAAGATAAAAGAAAATTAGATGAAAAACAAATATAAAAAACTCCTGGAATGTGTGTGTGTGTTGGTTCATTTGTTTTTTTGGTTTCTGTTGGTGTTTTATTGGGTTTTTTTGTTTATTTGGGATTTTGTTTTTGTTGTTGTTTTGGTGATTAGAGGGTAGTGAGAGAAGTAGTAGTAGAGAGAGTAGTAGTAGAGAGAAGCTGGGAGGATCTTTTGCAGTTAAGCCTTAACTCAAACCTTTCATTCTGGGAGATGCTTTAAGTACCTCTCATGGTGCACTAACATATCCTGCTCACTGCCCAGAGTGCAGATCAGCTGTCTCTCACCTCGAGGGGATTAAACAGGAAAAGTGAAATAGAGAGACAGCAGTGAAAAAGAGAATCACAGCA
The DNA here is from genome assembly GCA_034509425.1 of Eopsaltria australis. Taxonomy (NCBI): domain Eukaryota; kingdom Metazoa; phylum Chordata; class Aves; order Passeriformes; family Petroicidae; genus Eopsaltria; species Eopsaltria australis. The sequence continues at coordinate 808,197 of JAVTVJ010000110.1, forward strand.
CCAAAAATAGATTTGAATGACTTTACAGGCACAGGTGTGACTTTCTTGTGAAAGCTTGGGCACCTCTTGGTTGGTACATGAGTTACATAATCCTCAGGAGAGATTTCTAGAGGCAAAAATGGAGGAAGGTTCCCACCAGGAATACTCCAGGGGTGTCCATAGTAAAGTACAAGGTAGGAATGGGTACTGATGGAAATCTGCCTTTAGAGGAACAAGTGGAAATGCTGGAATGTCCTAGCTTGAGCCTTTGGAGGTTCAGCTCAGGCCTTCATCCAAAGCTCATTCTAGTGGTTGAAAAGATTGTCCATTGACACTGAAGGTCTGTCAGGAAAAGAGTCCTTCCCATTCTCTTCCCTACTTCTCTCTTACCAGTCATCCAAAAGTCTTTCTTAGAAATGTTTTGTTCCTGACTTTTTAATTTTCCTATCCAAAGATGTGAGATGTATCCTTGTGGCTGACTTGGAGATCTCTCTGCTTTGTGCCATGCATTGATGAACAAGGTATGTGTGAATCCATCCGACTAAAATTATGAGAACAAAAATACAATATCTTTGGTTCCATGGTTCACATGTGAGAGTCTAAGCTCCCAAGGAAAAAGAAAGGTTTCATTTTTACCTAAAGAGAAAAAGGAGATATTATCTTGAAGTTAAAATGGTTACAGCTGAGTGTCGGAGAAAAACAACAAACATTTTAAGACATGATAATATGTGAATCAGCAACACTGGGAGAAGTATCTGCAAGATGATTTGAGTTTCAAGGACGTAAACATACTTCATTGCTCTGATTTAGTCACCCTTGGTCATTCAGGATGTAAGTGGGAACTGATCTCATTTAGGAAATCACTGAGAGGAGATGAGTCTGAGGACTTGATTCTATCTTATCTTGACACACCACAGTTAATAAAGGAAGGCAATTATTATGTTTTCTGGGATGTATCCTCATCTGAGGCATTGTTAATAAACATTCAAGGGCTAGTTCTTCAAAGGTGTTTAAGCACCTAGCTCCCATTGATTTCAATAAAATGAAGCATCTAAGTGCCTTTAAAGATCTGACCTTAAATGTCATCGGGAAAAAGTGGAGCAAAAGATAAGCAAGTTCTAAAAGAATAACAAGGGACTGCAGGCACATGATTCTTGCATGCTCCTGGTTATTACATTTTATATGTATGGGGTGTCTACACATTACAAACCAAACAAAGATACAAACAAACTATCCCCACCTATACTGCACAAAGCACCAAACTGCTCTCACTTCTCCAGTTGTGCCTCAGACATCTTTTACAAAACATGCTGTATAGATTGAGACAAAAAACAGGAAAACAACAATCCCAACACTATCCCCACTGCTCCCTTCAGCCTCTGTGACACAGCCCCCCTCCCAGGGCCAGCCTTGCCCCCCCTCTTCCCTTCCCTTCCCTTCCCTTCCCTTCCCTTCCCTTCCCTTCCCTTCCCTTCCCTTCCCTTCCCTTCCCTTCCCTTCCCTTCCCTTCCCTTCCCTTCCCTTCCCTTCCCTTCCCTTCCCCAGTGGACTTGGTGAGCTGGAGGGGTTTGTTCACCCGACTCTCTGTGACAAGTAAACAGTTGGTCACAGCCCTAATTACTGATGCTTTCTTTTGTTTTCACTCAAACATAGTCTTTCAGTTAGAGGAAAATACCTTGCTCTCAAGATTAGCCTTATCGAGAAGGTACAGTAGGTATGACACGGTCCCAATGTGATAAATAGATAAATAGACAGCAGTGGCAAGCAAATGTTAACATTTTTTTTTTCTTCTTGACAAAAAATCCTGAACTAGAAAATATCATTTTGGTTTGTCACTATCTTTTCAGGTTTGTTGAGTTTTTATACAAAATAGAAAGTGAGAGGGAAGGAGGTTGCCTTGCTGTTTGTTTCTTTCATGTTAAGCCAACTATGCTGCTTACCTACTTTTTGATAAATATTGCTCAGCTACTTCTCTTTGGCATTAAGTAAATGAAAACAAACCCTCCACAGATAACAATAATTCCCACAGAAGAGATTTTCAAATTTAAAGGCTAAACTGAAATTTAAAATGATTTTCCTAGATTTCCGACCCAGATTCCCTGTCTTATTCTCAGCGCATTTGTCCTTTTAAAGGAACCAATATGTTTGTATAACTGATGTGAAACAAGCTTGACTCCAAAAAGATTTAACTTAATATCTGGCTAAGCATTCAGAGGGTAGTCCATCTGTAGAATGTACATTAAGGACCCTGGCTGGAGCGCAGCGAGTCACGTATGATATCAGGCACACAAATGTGACGTGATGCCCATATACTCTTGAGCATAATTCAAAGTGCCATGAAGCTCTATGGGTAGAGAAGCTATAAACACAGTTGTCACAAATGAGAAAGTCTACAGGGTTACATTCAGGCTGAAGAATGAAGAAGCATTAGAACCAGCCATCACGTCTTAATGAAATTGTTAATTAGGATGTTATGGAATTCATAGCTGAAGATAATATCTGTCCAGTACCTTGCAGCGTGCTTTAATTAACCATTTCTTCTCTAAAAAAAAAAAGGCAGACTCAAAAGTAGTGCAGAAAGCCCTTTGTAAATATTCAAATACAATCAAAATGATGTTACTTTTTTCCCCAGTGGATGTTTCTGATCTTCTTTTTTTTCCTTTCTGAACAGACCAGCACAGAACATGTGATTATAGGAATAAGTACACATTTAATCTACATAATCATCAGTCTTTCTTTATGTAAAAATGATTAGTAAATAGGGTTTTTAAGCAACTATTTAGATTAGGCATTGGCATCGTAGATTAACTTATTTCTAAAACACTTGATTTTATCACTCTGCCTAATGATTTGTCTCATGATTTATTGGCTAATATGATGAATCATGTTAGATTTATTGTTTATCCTATAAATAGTGCAACAAATCATTAAACAGTGATAAAACCCAGCAGTTTCACAAGAAAGTCTACCTATGTTGTCTTCATGTACAATGTGCTTGTGCTGTACAATAATTTGATGGTTCTGTTTTCAGTTTTATGGTATCAGGTGAATAGGCATCTCTGTTTAAATTAAATGGTTTTACAAAATAATAGTGAAGTCATAATCTTATACTCCTGCTATATTTATTTTATACAGAAAAATAAAGCCTAATGTCTGATGTATAGTAAATCCATGAATTTATTCACAAGAATAAATGTAATATTCTTTCTTAGAAACACCTTAAATATAATGGCAGTTTTTCATATTTTAGGATGTCAACTGTGTTTTTCTTGCTGTGGTTTCATGTTGCAGTTGACAAAAGTGTTGTTTCTATCCTGGTGATTTTAGAGATCTGAGCCCATCTCATTTCACTGAGCTGAAAGGCTGGTGTGGGATACTGGGGAACCGAATATATGAAATTTGGCACTCAGATAATGGGAGTGGTCATTTTTTTTCTTAAGATATAATGGCTTCTCTTGTTGCAAACAGAGCTAAGTCTGCCTGTATACATTAGGGATGAAAGGACAGAAAATAGAAGTAATATTCTTGGAAACTCCCTGAGGTCATCAGTGGATTCGAATAGACGCACTCATGATGATATTATATGCTGCAGGAGTAGATTTGCAGTATTTTAAATTGAATTATTTGGACTGTAGTGGTCAACCTTTATTGCTAACTAGGCTATTTAGCTTCTTTTGATCTCAAGGAATTGCCACACCCTGTCTCCCCTCACCTGTTGCAGAAGAGCTGGTGCCTTCATCCGATTTATCATTTCATACACAGCCGCAGCTGAAACACCTGTAAAGTGGGGTATGCCAAGGACACCTCACCAGCACTTTCAAAATCCAGGATATACTGGAAACACCAGTCTTTTGTTCATCCTTGGATGCAGAGTTCTGAGCTGGTGGAGCAGTGCTGTGCCCACGCAGGAGCAGCAGATTTGCATGGCATATGTGGTGTGTGTGACATTTGTGCACAGCCCATCAGATCTGTGTGAGCCCAGGGCCCGTGACATGGGCACTGCAGAGGAAAACAGCACCTGGGAGCCACTGCTGCTGCTGCTGGTCCCTGATATTGTGATTGTCCTGGATGGAAAGGGTCAGTGGGAATGGGACATGTCCCAAATGCCACATCCTACCTGGGCAGCTGCTGAGCCTGTAACTGGGCACCTGTCTTACACAGCTCCTTTTTTTGGCATGTCACAAGAACTTGGTTTGTGGGAGAGGGAACAAAATAGGATGAGCAATAAGACTAAACAAAGGATCAAAGAATAAACCTGTGACAAGTTTTTTAACAAACACGACTCTCCCCTGGCCACTGTAGGTCAGCAGTGTTGGTTGCTTGATTTGCTTGTTTGGCACAATGGTAAATTATGGGGAATTTGGGTATTGATTATTTGTACTGTGCCATAGGTGTGTGCAGCCTGGGCACTCAGACTCTGGTTATTGATTATTTGTGCTTTACCATGGGTGCTGTGCAGCCTGGGCACTCAGACTCTGGTTATTGATTATTTGTGCTTTACCATGGGTGCTGTGCAGCCTGGGCACTCAGACTCTGGTTATTGATTATTTGTACTGTGCCATAGGTGTGTGCAGCCTGGGCACTCAGACTCTGGTTATTGATTATTTGTGCTTTGCCATGGGTGCTGTGCAGCCTGGGCACTCAGACTCCTCTTCTATGCCAGGTGCTTGTTCAGCTGCTTGTTCCAGCCTGTAGAAAAGCCTGAACACAAATTGGCAGAATCTGTGCAGCAAGGCTCTGAAAATCATCTCCAGTGATCCAGAAAGCCTCATAGCAAGCAGAAGAAGTCCTGCTCCTTGTCACTGTGATTATGGAGATGCAGGAAGCAGGTATCCATGTGTGGCATGGCCTAACGAAGAAAGTGTGCCTTGTTTGTTAACTAACTGAGCATGTCCCTTCACTGCCTTGATAATCATTTCCCTCTCAGGTTTTCACAGGGAAACTGCCACAGTGTTTAAGATGCACCATGAAGAATAAAGTGCTTTCTCTGTGTCTTGAGCACCTATTTTATTTGTAGGAGAACACTGAGCACAACTCAGCAGTTTCCCAGTCCTGGGCAACTGTACAGTTTTAAAAATTTGTGGAGATTATCACGTGAGCCCTTTCTGTAGTACTTTGACCTAGCTGTATTTGGTCTCTTTGTATCTTCTTAATAATGCACTTTAAAAAAGAAGAAGGAACAATAAATATGAGTCTTTGAAGGCTGGTAGGAAATAAAACTTCCATGGCTACTCTTAAGGGAAAACCTACAATATTTTTGGGTCAAAGTCAGGAAAAAATTAAGTTAATTGAAAGTAGGCAGTAAACAAGATGCTTATTTAGGATTGATATTTTGGTGTGTCCAGTAATTAAATCCAGGAAGATGGTCTTAATGACAGAAATCAGCAAAGAAAATGTGCTTCTCTGTGCATTTGTTATTCCATGTGTGTATGAGCATCACAAATTTGTCCTTTGGTACAACACTCTTCCTTGGGAGGGAGCACCCAATGGTGCAGCAGTAGGGAGAGTAAAGATGGGGATCCTTTGAGTCTCTCCAGTGTAACCCCAGGCTGTGCTACCACTGATTTTACTACAGACAGGCCTTTTAATCCTCTAACTGTTTCTAGAGATATATTCTTGTTTATCTTAGAGTAATCTTTGGGAAAGTTTCCTGGAATTTCTTTAGATCTGGAGATAGAGGAGGAAAATGGAATGGAAATGCTGGATTAAAAGAAAGGGGTCTTAAAGGAATAAAAGTTATCATTTAAGACAGGAGGAGGAAATAGTTTATTATACTGGACCAAACAACTAGAAAGACCTTACTTTATAAATGCTGACACAGGCTTATCTCAAAGCAGGGTAAAGGTTATTCCATTAAAGGTTTCAAATATGGGAAATTCATGTTCCTAGAGTGTGTGCATAAATCTGAGACATTTTTAATCTCACTATGTAAATAAATCTCATCAGAAAAATAAAATTGTATTGCTTTGATTCATTTGCCGTAAACCCTTTTAATTTGATTTTGATTGATAGCTAAACCCCCTGCATTAGAACTTTTTGAAAAAGTTTCAAGATAAGCAATTACTCACTCCCTCTGGGTAACGCAAAGTTTCCAAACTTGTGAGGATGTGTTACTCCTGTACAAAATATAACTGGCAAATATTTTTTATATTGTAATTGCATTTTGGTTTTATTTTTCACAGCATTTGTTCATCTTTCATGCCAGACTTTCAAACTCTGCAATGTCACTGACTGATGCGGTAAGTGCAGTTAATTTCAATTCTGATTTTTAGGACTGGATTTGTCAATCAATATTGTTCACTGGAGTAATTCAGTAAGTGTCTCTAATTTCTTAGCCTGTTTCCCCCCCTCTTTCTTTCTTTCTTTCTCTTTTATTTAATAATTTAGAAGTGAAACTTCTCTAAGAGCTACCTGTCAATTTGGTGTTCAGAAATTGAAGGATGAGTGGCTGTTGTTTGCATCCCACACGAACACAGCTCTGATTTGGCAACAGTGATTGTCAGTAGATTGCCATTAAGTCTGTGCTCTTACCCCCATTCAGTAGGCAGCCAAGATGCCAGAAAAACAGAACAAGCTGCATCTTCAAGAAATAAAAGCACACAGGGAGCACGAGTAACCAGCAGTACATGCTCCAAACCAGACAGATCAAATTAATTCCGTGAAGAGGACTGGATTATATAAACACATTACATGTGCCAGATATTGATGTAGGACATTATTCTCCCTTATTCACAGGAGATTCTTCTAGTGTCAATAAGAGGTTTACAGAAAGATGTAAAGTGTCATCATCAAGTAGTAACTAATGTTTTAGTTAGCACCATTATTATTTCATATGCAGCATTACCTGATGGGAAAAACCCATTAACTTTAAAACCACAGTTGTGTGCTCTGTATTTCTTCTTGTTTGTTGTCCTTTCAACTTCCCTACCAGCTTTTAACATCAATCAACAAATTCATCCTTTTCCATGTGAATAATGACCCCCTGCTGACTGGTGTATCTGTCTGGAGAACAAGGAGTGCAGCAGAGCTGATCCTGCAGCACCCCTGTTATCTCGGACACAGACCTTGGGTATTCTGGATAAACATCCAGAACAGGTAGACTAAAATTATACCCTAATTCACCTAAATTTTCCTAGGTTTTTCCCTTGTCTGTGATCCTATTACTTACGTACAGAACTCAAGATTCCCAATAGCCACCTGCTGTGTTCCGAGGCCCTTCCAGACCCCTGCCTCCCCCAGCTGTGTGTGCAGCAGCTCTGCATGTCAGGCCCGCAGTCCAGAAAGATGATCCCTTTTTTTCTGTGCAGCCAAAATCATGGACTTGCCATGTCAGTGAAGATAATAAGAACTGACTGGCCTAAATTGGACTTGTATTCTTAGTGCGTTTTTGGCAACGTCATTCCCGTCCCTCAGAAACAGCCCACATTCCATTCCTCCTTGCTCAACATCAGGGATAGATGTGCCCCGAACGCGGCAGCTTCCCAAACATGCACAGCCATGCAGGGGTGCTGAGCACTGCTGATAGCATCAGCTGCCTGCAGAGCCTCTCTTCCCGCTGTGCCCCTGCCCCCATCCCACAGGAGGTGGCTGATGCATCCCCATTTCTCCGGGCAGATGGAAGCTTTTATATGTGAGGCTTGGCTGAAAGCATTCCCTGGAAATAACACGAGTGTGTTTTCCGTACAGCACTGCAACATGGCAGTGCTGAGGTTCCTGCAGCACCTTTTCCCAATGGCTTGCTGCAAGCCCTCGGTTGAACACAGTGGCTGATTGTTGGCAACCACAGCTGTCATTGCTCCTTCCTCCAAAACCCTTCCAAGCAGCTCCTCTCTGCCTCAGGTCCTAGTAGGGCTTTTTGTTGTCCCTGAAGATGAGCAAGGACTGTGTTCTGAACCCTTGTTTAGTTGCTAAAACACACTTTTAGCTCTCTGGCTGGTCAACAGTGGGGGATGCAGCCTGCCCAGCCCCACCATTCCTCTTTGTGAAATCCAAAGTGGTACTTTCCCTAATATTTTACTCACCTGAATGCTTCCCCCCTGCCTTCCCCCACCCCACAAAGGTAGCAATAGTTATCTAATAAATATCCGAGTGTGTTCTAGCTTTAGGGATGACACGCATTTAATGTGGCTTATGCTATATTATTCTTGCTTAACTTTGAGCTTTTGATTTAGCATTCCAGTTTAGCAGTGATATTCCACTGGGAATATTGTTGGTTTCCAAATCTTTTGTCAGAGTAATTGAGCATAACATCTCTGCAGGTTTGTGTTTCAAAAGATGCATTATCTTTTCTTGTCCATTTGTTCTATCCAGGCTACTCAAAACTTTTAGTTTTACAGATCCTTTGAAAGAATTTGAGGTTTAGGACTGATAATTTATGTTTCTGCTGAATTTGCAACTCTGCATGTAATGATTAATACACTTCTCTCCATAAATAAGAAGAGATGATATCTGTGAATTGGTAACAAAACAGAAGAATTTCATTAAATTCTGCATTTTGCAAGAGACTTCCATCCTTTTAAATCATTATAAATTAAACATCATCCATGTCTGGCTTGCTGAAGAATGAATGTCACATATAAGATATCTCCCTTAAATATTTTCTTGAAAGTAATCTATATGATTTACAACATATTGCAATTAACATTGACCTTTTGTCTGCTTCAGAAGAATGTGAGAACAGTTTTTTGACATCAAAGAGATTTTCTAAATTTCCAAAAATATTCCTGATGAAAGTTGTTCAGACTGGGAAAAATATGTCACCTTCATTTAAAAGTTTTGGCACGCTTGATAGATTATCTGCCTCTTCCCTAACCTTAGTTCATGCACAAAAGTGGGTTTAAAAATACACTTGCAAGTAATCATCTTTTAGAAAAGGCATATCCTCAAAAGTCAAAACTAAGAATCCTCTACTTCCTGTTTAAGATCAACTGACAATTTATTCAAGATCTGGAGGCTGCTATTCACTCTCCCATTCCTTTCCAGCCACTTAATTGCCAACGTATAGCTGCAGTTGAGATCCCAATAAATTTTGTACCTTCTTTCATTCAAAATGAAAGAAAAACAAAGAATGAAACTCAGTTTTCACAAACATCAGTATTCAACTTTATTTTACAGTTTGCTTGTTTCAATATTCTGTTTTGTTTTGCCTTTAACCAACAGTTACCTGTGGAAATGTTTGTGGAAAGCAGAGAAAGGGTCTGCAAACAGGATCAAATTGTTTAATACAGTAAGACATAGAGTCCTGCCCTTCCCTATTTGCTTACTCTTTGCTCTTCACTGCATTGGTCCCCTTCTAAAGGTTAGAAAGGCTGCTCTGGCCACAGTGTCCTGCCAACGTGTGACAAGTTCAGGCGCTGTCCCTCTGGGCACTTGGCTGGAGCAGACTCTCTTTGTAGCAGCCCTGACTTTGATGGCCAAGTATTAACTGTTCAGCTGAGGGAGGGGAGGAGAGATCAGAGCACGAGTTAGGCCAGCTGCCAGCCACACTAAAATTACTCCTGTAACCACTCCAATATGTGTAGCAGAATTTAGGGACTCCGATATATTCAGACAGAACAGTTTTACACAAAGGGTAGTTGAAATACAGTCTGGAACAAACTGCCGAAGTCAGCAGTGGAAGCAAATAGTGTAAATCAGCTCAAGGAGGAGTTTTGAAGAAGGCAGGGGAAGAGCACAGAGCTACTAGCTAGAAGTTCAAGTTTCAGATGATGAAACACAGATTGATTTGTATTTCCTGAGGTTATGAGAGCAGGTCTTCATGGACCATATCATCCTCTTAGGGCTGTTAAATGTTCATATGTACTTTTGTGCTGTGTTTTATTCTCCTTCAGTTTGGAGCGATGCTTCTTTCCCCCTCCCCCCCCCCAACTCTCTTGATTGCACAGTCTCTTTAGATAAGGTCTTGTAGAGGGGAATGCATAGCACAGAACCCCTTGTTTCCTCTCATCCAGGTGAACTTCACCAAAGCCAGTGTAATCATTTAAAAACAGTGGTGCAATCAAGAGCCCTTTTCATCTTCTCTGCATATTAATTTGCCTGTATCGTTGTTTCCTGGGAAGGGCCTCCAGACCATGATGCAATTTTTATGTCTACACTGTAATGGTAATGAAATTTTGACAACGAACTCAAACATGGAAGGGTTTCAGCTTTTCAGGAAATCAGGCATGGAAGCGTTTTAGCTTTTCAGGGTACCACTGATCTCAGAGCTGTCATGCTGACGTGGTGAAAGATGCACACTGCAGGTGGGAACAGATCAGAAACGAGGGGAGAGCAGATCCACTTTCCCGATCTTCAGTGATGAGCCTGTGTTTTGTCCTTGTGGCCAGTGATTGTGCAGAGAAGCTCTGCCATGAAACATCTTGGGTGTTGTTGTTGGGGTTTCTTTAATATCAGGCAGTCTGTAAACATAATTGTGCATGAAACAGACTCTCCCACATTTGGACCCATTGACACTTCCCTCCTGTGGGAGTCCTGAACTGACTCCCCTGGGCCTCCAGGAGTCACTCTTGTGAGAGGCTTGGGGAGAGCAGACATGGTCCTGATTTTGAAAGATGTCTTTATAAACTTTGTCATATCAATATAAGCTGAAATTTTTCCACATCTTGGCTAGGTAGATTTTGCCTTGAATTTTACCGAGACTTTTCTTTCCTTTTTTAAATAGTGCAACATCTTAAATTGCCGTTACTAATATTGCATGAGAAAAGGGGATTGTATTTTATTACAGGCTTCTGTTTCTAAGTCATAGAGGAAGTTCGTTTGTGTAATGTTACCAGTAGAAAATTTTCAAATGCAAAAGTTTCTTCTTATTTTCTAAATCTCTTTGATTGCAGATCCAATAAGTGAAGCACAAATGTCTTTATTTTGATGGAAGAGCCCAAAATACAGATTTTTTTTCTGAGATTCCCTGTGCCTTGGGTTACTTGCTTAAAGTAACATTTATTTTCACTGAGATTTGAGTATTTCCAATACCTTCTGTCTCAGCATAACTTTAAAAAGTGCTCTTTGTTCATTCATTACTATACCTATTGGGGTGCAGAAAGGGCATAAAATATCTCTTAATGATTCCCACTTACTTTCTGCATTTACATCCCTGTTGGAAATCAGAAATAAAAAAGAAAAAAAAAAAGAAAAAAAAAAGAAAATTAACCATTAACTGAATGCTGTAAATGACCACACAGACTTGGTTCTTGCTTCCCAGAATTTCATAACCCGTGCCGGCACAATCCCTGCTCTCTGCTTCACAGCCCTGGATGTGCTTGTATTGTGTTTAAAGCCCAGCAGAGCAGTAGCAGCAAGACAGAGCTGGCCTTACAGGAATGTAGCAGCCAGATGATTGGATCCCATTTCCCACAGGTTTCCAAGTCTGCAACTGCAAATGCCTTGTAACTCTATTAGGAAAGACCTACGTGATCAATAGAAGCAACAAGGCCACACGAGTGCGTCTCGAAGCACGATGAAAATTGCACATCCTCTGGTGCTCAGGGGACTTAATATTTTTCAGTGATTTTCTCACCCCATCCCTTGCCCTTGTTTACAGAGCAGTTGTTCTGCCTCATGCAGCTTTATTGCGAAACGTAACTGGACTTGTTCATTACCCTATTTTACCCAAAAAAATCAGTTCCCCACATTTCTTAAGGTTTGAGGCAATAGAGATAATTTTTCAAAAGTTCTCTTTAGCTTTGTGAAGATTGGTTGATATTTTGAAGTGGAATTATGCAGTTTCAAAGAGAAAGGGCCTGCACTGGTGAGAGAAGAGGGCAGCACTCTTTCATCCATGTGTCATTTGAGACAGGAGGACCAAGGTCAGCAGCCAGGGTGGGATGGACTGTGGGTTCCATGTGGGGAATCCCAAGCCACAAGGTCTGTTCACTCCCCCCAGATGTTCTGAGGCTGGATCTGAGATGACATGGGATAGATCTAAGCTCTGAAGTTGTCTCATGGCAAATTTTTTTCTGAGCAATTTTCAGAACGGTCTCATTTTAGTGACAACTAAGAGACTTCTTTTTCTTTTATGTAATTATTTTTAATTTGCTGTTATGCACACAATACAATATCTTGTTTAAAACTTTTCTTTTTCTAATGTGAGGAAAACAAAACCCTTGCTGTGAGGTGCACAGGGAGTCTTTTACAGACAGTGTATTTAGCTCAGAGCAAATGAAAAAATAACTACTTGACTAGGTTAGCTTTGGGTGCCCCCAGGCTCTTTGAGATTAGTTTTAGATTCATATACTATGGTCACTCATTGACCAAGCTGCTTCAACCCTTATACATATCCAGCAAAGTATCATTTCCCTCAGGCATGGTTTTCTTTCAATCATATTTAGCAAAACCATTAAACACACTTGGGGCTTGCACTGAAGAGAGAAACAACTTCATATGTTCACAATTCAGAACAACTTTCTTCTTCAGGAAGTTGAAAAAATTTGGTTAGGTCTCAGTTTCTCATGATTTCAGTTTGGTGCTCCCTGAAAGGGCTCTGTATGACTTTCCCTGTAATTCAATTACTCCTGCATTATTCCTAGGAATTCTCTTCAAAATTTTTAAAGTTATGCAAAGATGCTTTATTCCTAAACAAACAGAAAATGAAATATTTCCTACTTTTATTTCCAAGAGTGTTTGACAATTGATACAGTAGTGGGATGGGAAGCAAATGCTACATTGATTGCTTTTTATCTTTTTAAGAGCCTTTACTTGAGCAGCCAAATTTTGTTTTTCAACAAATCCTCAAACCATAAGGTTTTCAGCTTTGAAGTTTTTTAAAGAAAACCTTTAACATACCTTCTCCCCTGCCCCCCATAGTTTAGAGCAGATGAGAATCCATGGGAGTGGATGAAGAGTCTCCACAGAGAAAGGGTGTGGAGCAGAGGGGTTGGGTCCCTCCAGCTCTGGCGTTTGGCTGTGCCAGGTTCCTGATCCCCCACAGAGTTCCCTTCATGTGCAGAGTCATTTTGGCTCCAGTTCAGGGAAATTCAACACAGGAAGAGTAAGCGTTCACACATGAAGGCTGTATGTAGGACTTGTTACTGGACCCTAAATTTGGATTTGGGAAGCATTCCCAGATGGCCCATAAAGTTGAGCATTTTTGGTTCTTAACTGAGAAAGATCCACATTAAATCCTCTTTATTAAACATGGATTTATAGAAAATACTCTTCATTTAAACAGTGTAGCTTTGAACAGAGTAGAAATGCATGAGAAGGAGGTGAAGGGTGTTTTGTGTGCCATGTGTGGGTGTATTTCCCTGTGTACAGAGTTATTGTTTGTGGGAGAGTGGTGGGGAATGCTTTTTCCTCTCATTGCTATCTATTTTGGGTGGGTGTCTGTGAAAGAATTATCTCTCAAATTATCCAAGAAGTAAATTATGCTCTCCCTTCAAGATTTATCTTAATACAAATGCTGTGCCTGACAGGTTTCACTTAGGAGTTCAGACTCACCACTGCACTTGGACTGCTCAGAGCAGAAATCTCTGGTGGCACTCCCTCTCCTTAGCCTGGCTGGATTTTCCTTGAACTCTCTTGGATCTTTTACACATGAAGGCATGTGCACAAATTCTCCCCTGCTGCCACCCCCTTCTTCCTCTGCATGGAGATCACCTGAACAGCTTAAATGTTTTGGCTTAATTTTAATTTCTTTACCAATAGCAGTGGAATTCCTTAGATTTATATTAAAGATGCCATGATATCTTATATCTGTAAGCTCTTCTACAGTCAGGTTTAGAACTTTTACAGGTTTCTGTCTTCGTATGAGTCACATTCATGTGAGGATTGGGGTTTTTTTGTAATCATACATCTTTGGTTACTGCAGCTATTTATGGTTTTCTGCACTGACCTGTAAACATGAGAGTAAGAATTTCTTCTATGGGGTGGGACTAAAATGAGTGGATATCTGAACACTTATTTGGTTGTACATTTTTTCCTTTTTCACAACTGACTTGATATTCATCAGACTGTTAAAATTCAGAATGAGAGGTAAATTGTGGACCTAATTTTTGCTAAATCATATGAAAAATACCCAGTCCAGGAGAGTAAGACTAAGTTTTAAAATTCATATTTCTGACTGTTTCCTATGTTTTAAAGTTAATATTGGGGTTTAAAACAATAAGTTGTCTTTTTATACCTTCTTATCTTGCTTCATATAATGCTGTTCTGGACCAAAGAGACTGAACCAAATTTTGGGCAGTGTAACGACTATTTGGAGATTTCCCTCTCTCTCTGTGTCAGAGTAACCAAGTTGTTCCTTTGTCAAGGTTTGTTGAGCAGTTGCCTAAGATCACAGTCTATGAGTTAGAATGACTGCAGTGCACTTGTAAAGCCTCCAATTTTAGTCTTCTATTATTCCTCTTTTCAATTGTGCATCTTGTCATCTTCAGGTATTAGAAATTCTAAATTTCAGCAGTGGAAATGCTAAACTATCTCTTCTGGTAGTTTTTCATTAATGTTTAGTGATTTAATATTTCATTGTGTGTAAAAGTCATGAGACATTATAGTGTGAAAAGTACTGTATAAGTTTTATTGTGTTGCTTACAGCACTTAAATCCTGATGATTTCACAGCAGTGAAAATTAGAGATATTTTTCTTACAGGTAAAATAATTAGGGGGTTAGGTGAAAGTGTGTACAGTTTGTGTGTCTGAGCATGCAAAATATCAGACTTTTTGAACCCTATTTTCAGTTGTTTCTTGTTAGAAAAAGAGATTATTCAGAATTTCATCCTTTTAAATATAAATTAGCACATCTGGTCTTAGTTTCTGGAATTTCCATAGTACACATGGTTGGCTACAGCAAGCATATTGTCTCTGGAAAGCCTTCACATCTTCTGAAAATATTAAATGTTTTAGAGAGAAGGAGAAGAAAACTCAAAGTGAAGGTAGTGCCCTAATTGCTCCTTACATGTGCACCTGAAATAAGTAACTGAAAATGTCTTAAGGTTTGAATTTTTAAAGTGACAAAGCTTAGTTCTGCTTAGTGATGTGATGATGCTGTGACAGCATCTTTGCCTTCACATCACTGCACTGATTTTGTGTCTTCCAAAGGCAGAAGGCAGATCTTGGTGTCCTTTTTTTTCCCCCAGGTACAGTATCACAGGATTTAAATCACTGACAGGAGCTTCCTTTTATTTTGTTTTGTTTTGTTTTGTTTGTTTAGGGTTTTTGTGATTGTTTGTTTGTTTTTTGGTTTGTTGGGGTTTTTTTCTTCTTTTTTTTTTTTTTTTTTTTTTTTAATGAAAAGCTGTTTTTGTTGTAGATCCCTGCTTTCACATATGAACAGTCTCCTGGTCTCTCCCAGCACCACCTGTGGTCAGTAGAAGAAGGAGCTCCTGCAGAAAATAACTGGGATAATCTGCATTCAGACCCTGCTCTGTAGCATCTGCAAGAGGATCTTTCTCCACTCCAGTCTATAAACCAACTGACCCAGCCAGGTGCAAAAAGCTGAGCTCTGTGAAGGCTCTTTTCATATCTTGTGATAGTTGACCTCAAAATTGTTGTTTAGTGAACTTCCTCAGAAAAAAATATTGACCCAAATTTCATTTCAAACTTAACACAGAGATACTCAATGAATGTCTGTGCTGAACAGAGTCCAGGCAGAATTTTTCCCTTTGTGTTTGTGTGAAATGGGAATCTGAATTCAGTCACGTCTACACTTTGGGCTTGTAGAAATTAGCACAAGGAATAATCCCATGTTATGGAGTAATTTTTTATGTTCCCTGTAATTAAAATAGTTCTGCATTACATTCAGGCAAAAACTATGCTTTGGCAGTGTGGTGAAACATTAGAGAATTCTCCTCAAATTAGTTACAGAAATTGAATGACAGGACAAATTAAGAAGAGGCAGAAGGGGGTGAAATATTTTATTTTAAAAATACTCCATAAAGACAAATATGCAGTAAATTAGCAAGTGTGCCTTCTCTGTTATTCATGGAAACATGTTTGGAAAAAAAAACCATGGGGTTGGTTTGTTTATTATTTGGCAGAATTTTCCAGTGTTTTGTCAGCTTCCCACAGGCTGCTGTGCATGGAGCTCCTTGGGAGGATCACCAGAAGGCTTTGAGGAAACCTTCAGAAATTATGCACCAGACATGGAGAAGAATGACAGAGCAAGGCAAAGAGCTCAAAGTTGAGCAGCCCTTCTGCAAACATTTTGACCCCAAAGGCATCATTTCCAGCAGTCACATGGATGAAGTGAGAAAATTATAGAGATCCATGGATCTACCTGCATACTGTCCTGGATACTTCAAAAGTTGCAGTTAAAAGTATAAGCCAAGCTTCCTCTGCATTTACAGCAGGTGGTATTAATTTATGTCATTTAG
This sequence comes from Eopsaltria australis, assembly GCA_034509425.1. Taxonomy (NCBI): domain Eukaryota; kingdom Metazoa; phylum Chordata; class Aves; order Passeriformes; family Petroicidae; genus Eopsaltria; species Eopsaltria australis. The sequence continues at coordinate 824,477 of JAVTVJ010000110.1, forward strand.
ATTAATAGCAGTTGTTGTTTAACAATAGCTGTTGATAAACTAGCATTGGTTTAACAATATGCAAAAAACTGCATCTAAACTTGGTGGTGGGGGGGAAACAGGGAAAGCAGGCAAGTGCTCCACCCAGATATGGATGTGTGTGTGTATATCTGTATATGTCTATATAAAAATTCCTCTGTCCATGCACAGAAATGATAACTTCAGTATGTTTATTGGGAGTGGTAAAAAACAGCCACTTGCAAATTCAGTGAGACAAGGAACACCAGATTGGATCTGTATTTTTTTTTTTTTTTAATGTTGCTTCCAACCACAATGTAAGTGTTAGAAAGGAGGGGGAAGCTTTTCTCTTTTGGAAATATATTTAGTTTTATTGCAATAAATGCTTCTGGCTCAAAGACATCCCTAGTTAAACCTGGTAATCTGTGAGTGGAAGGGCATGTGCTGGCAGAAGAGAGCAGAGCTGTGAAAAGGATCTGTCCTTAGGACCTGTCTATCTTTTTGTTCATAATAAAAGCAAGAGAGAAAAAAAGCAGCAGTGTTATCAGTACACTTCTGCAAGTGAATTAGCTAGCACAGATTTGATAAAGCTTATAAACCCTCTAGAGCAATCGTGACAGTTTGCTGGCTTGGGCTTTGTCTGCTGCCAGTTACTCCTTGCTAGTGGCACTCTTTATTTATGCTTCAGTACCACGTTATCCTCTGGGCTTCAAACAGAAGGGACCTGTCTGTAAGTGTTTTGGTTGTGGTGTTAAAAAATAAGAGTGCAGCAAAACACATGCAACAGTGCCCAAGCTCCGTTTCAGCCAGTTTCCCTTCTCGTGGCGTCGCTTCCCCGTGGCTGCTCCGTGCACCGAGCGTGGCTGGGCTGGTGTATGTCTGCCTTCCACTAGAGAGTGTCACAGAGTTATTTCCATGAGTGAAAAAAGCCAAATGGATGCATTATCTGCTTTGTTGTAGGTAAAATGCAAAGTGGTGTGACCTCAGGAACAGGAGATAGCAGTGCCTGCCTACATGTTTTCCATTTTCTAACCAGTGCCATTTATTCTTCAATCTGCAGCTAAAAATGTACACAGTGCAGGAGGGGGGCCACATTTTCATGCACACCAGGGGGTTTTTTCTGTCCATTTGACACCGTGTACACCTTAATGTTATTGTTATAAACAATATTGTTACACCATCTGACACTTTTTCTCTCTTTTGTGCTCAAATTAAATTTGTACTTCAAAATGGTAGCAGAATTCTGGGGTTCATTATCACATATTCCTAGCACAAGGCATTGGCAAGCAGAGTTTAGGTTTTGGATCAGTCTATGTAAAATTCTACACATGGGAATCTTGGAAAAGAAGTTGCAGTCCATTAGCAAATTCTCATATCTGGACTGAAGATGTATATGCATAAGTAGAGAAATTGAAAAACGGTGTTAAGTAGTCAGAAAGTCTCCAAAGGGAGATCTGGACAAGAAGCTACAGTAATAGCAGTAGATGGCTGTTATTATAAAAAGAAAAACTCAAAAGTGAGGACAATAGTGACACTCCAAATGCATAAAGTAATTTCTTCAGCCTCTGAAATTTCACATGGAAATGCAAACACCGAAAATATTGTTTTTCAGGTGAGTCATATCACTGAATAGTACCTATTCTTTTTTCCTAAATGAAGGATTATCCATGAAGATATTTCATTTAACATAATAAATTAAAAATCTGAATACTGTGCTGACCACTGCAGTGTTTAAAGTGGGGTTTAATCATCAAGGTCAGTTTAGGTGAACTTTCCTGCCCCTGAATTCCAGCAAATTCTGTAATTTATTTGTTTCTGATATAGAGGACTGATCCCTCCTTTCTTCCAGGTTTGTGGTGCGTGGTCAACACCTGTGTGTGATGTACAGTATTCCTTCTGCTTTAGTGAATGTCACACCTCAACTGGGACATCCTTTGATGCCATCCTGTTCCCACCTCTGGGGACATGCAGACACCTCAGCAGGCACACCTTTATTCCCAGGTGATTCCAGGTTATAGGGAGAATTTTAAAGGCTCTGGAAAAATCAAATACAGAGGCAGCAGGGCCAGTCAGGCTCAAAAGCTTCACTTCCTTACCCTAAAGGGATGAATTGGACCTGAGCAACCCTTGGTGACACTGGTGGGTAACAGACCACAGACAAAGGGGTCTCAAAGACCCCAGTGCAGAGCAATAAAAAGGGATTTCTCTTGAAAATAAGACAAAGCAAGGAGTACAGTGTGAGCAGTTATGTCAAGTCTTAGTGCAGTGAAGTGAGCAACAGGCCAGGCTTGCAGTGTCAGTGAGAAACTGTGAGGTCCTGAGAGTTAAAGATCCTGAGATACATCTTGGTAAGGAATGTACTTATTTGTGAAAGTCTCAGTCTTTGCTCTTAAAAATTTCCAGTTTGGTTTAGCTATTTAAATATCTCTGCAGTTACCTTACCTCTGTATTTCCACTCTTCCCTAATGGAAAGGTGAAATACAAGTAATATAATGAAATCTATTTGATTTTGCTAAAATGAGCTTGAGCTGCTACTGCATTGGAAACTTGAGTGTGTAAAATGGACTTGGGGGAGTCGTGCTGAAGCAAAGGAGGGATTTTCCCATCATTGCCCAATATTCATTGCTAAATGGAGGGAAATGTATAGCTGTGGATAACTAAAACAACACCTGAAAGAATCTACCTGCCCCCAACAAGCAGGTTTTAAGTACAGAGGGGTGGATAGTAGCAAATAACCAAAAGAATCCCCATGTTGCTGTCCTGAGCAGACACTGCTCTTCCAGTGGCAGCAGGAGATGAAACTCCTCAGTCCAGTGTTGGCTCCTCAAGCTGCCCCACCTTCTAGGGTGCCTACTGGTGAAGATTAAGGGAATTGCCAATGTATGTTGTTTTTTTTTTCTGAAAAGAAACAGAGAAAGTCTATGGGTGAGCTTTGAAAAGAAAATATTTATGAAATATTTTTATTCCGTTCTCTATAACACATTGGGGCATCAACACAACCACAGTTACAGGAGGAGGGAGATTTCTGTGGCTCACCAGGAGGGTGTGAGTAACTATCTCTTTATCTCAGTTTACCCTTTATAGTTAGAATTGAAACCATCTTTTTTGATCTACATAGAATGTTTAATTAATGTATGAGGGCTGTGTGACCCTTTGTAAGGAATTTATGAAAGCAGATGTATTTATTAATAACCAGGTGGCTGTTATTCACTTTGTCTTCTCATAAATAGTACCTTAAAGAAAAAAAAAAGAGTAGAAATATTTTTAGGAGCTTTTTGATAAGAATTGATACCTCATTACTGAGCTGCAGTAACTTTGAAGGATAGCTTATACAGCCATACCATGTGCACTTTATTGCATGAGGGATTTCTAACAGTCAACAGAAGTTCCTTCTTGAGGACCGGGAGAGAGTGTGATCTAACTCTTTCAAGTTAATCATGAACCACAGAGCAGGCACTGAGTAAACTGATAGCATAAATTGAAAGGTCACAGCCTGTATTGAGAGAGGCTGTGGTATTTTCCTCTTAAAAGAGACATGACAATTCATTTTGATCTCTGTCACAGAGGTACAGAGGACTGAAGGGAGGTTGTGCTCAGCTGGAGCTCAGCAAAAGGGACTGGGAGACTCCCCACGCATCCCCTGTGCCCTCCCCACCCCTGAGCCCCTCACAGCAGAGAGCAAATGCAGCTCAGGCTGTGTCACAGCTCTGTGTTCATCCCTTCTCTTGGGTTGCAACTCATTGAATCCTTGATGGTGTGACTTTGGTGTGCACCACAGTGGGTTTTAGGGTCACTTTGTGCGGAAAAGGCTGCAGAAATGTCTTTATGTTTCTTTAGATTTCTCACTGAATCACAGGATACCTTTGGCTTTGCACTCAGTGAAATCTGTATACGTGTATGTATTTGTCTGTCGTGTCCATAACTGACAGGGCAGTGGAAAACAGCACTGAAATATTAATAAACAAAATATATTAGAATTTCATCAACTAGCAGAATGTGTAAGTTAGCAAGACTATGTCTGTGTCAGGATGAGATGGTCATCCAAAAAAAAAATAGAATTTGTGTTTCAATATGATAAAACTGTAAAGGTTTAAAGGCAGGATGTGTGTTTACCTGTTCTTTTTTTTTTTACCTTTTCCCTGCACGTCCTCCAGCCACTGGAGTTATTAGTTTAAACAGGAATAGATATGTAGGAGCATATTCATGCTATACACTCCAGGGCAGGTGAACACTAAATTTACCTGCAAGTGCTTTAAATGTCAAATAAGATTAACCATCTGCTGACCCATCTGAAAATTCACTATAAGTTCTGCTCCCTGGCATAACATACAAGGTAACCCCTTTGCTGCCTGGGAGTTGTCCAGCAGCTGGTCAGAAAAACAAACCAGTGTTGGATGATGGGACCATTTTACATGCAATAATAATGTTTTCCTGGATGAACAGCAAACACTGCCCAAAGAATCCCACAGAAGAATCACTATGTGGTTTACAGAAGTTAATGGCCAGGCACTAATGTACCCACTCCTGTATTTAGATGGAGAAAACAGTGATATGTGTGTTTAAAGACCCCAAATGTCGCTAGCTTTTTTCCAGAAATAAACGTAAGGCCAAACCATGTTAACTGAAAGTTTGCTCCACAATTAAAAAAGAAGTAGGAGGAAGGGAGGGATATTCCTGTTTCCACATATAAGAAGACTACTTTTGGTGTAGCACAGTTCTACTTAGTTCAGAAGAAACCAGATGCCCTGGTTCCTCAGCTTCAGGAGCTGTACTGATTTACAGCAGTAACCAACAAGAGAAGGAAATGAACATTGCAAAAGGATGCAAATTACTGTAGAAGAATACACTGGATTTTGGAGAAGGGACACCCTTTATAAATAAGCTTTGAAACCTTGACAGAGAAGTCAAATTAATTAGATTTTCCTGAGACAAAACGAAGAATATGTTTATTCAGAATTGTCTCAGAGCCCTGGGAGAAATTTGAATTGGAACCCATATTAACAAAGCTATCTGGGAATATCTTACAAACATCTTTATAAAAAGAATTTGTCTTGTTGCCATTGGCTCTAGAAGGGTGTCACCATACATGACCTTGGGCTCTAGTTAACAGTCTGGAGATGTAGCTTTTATTACTACCTACTTAAAATATAAGCAGGTGCCAGTAATATTTTCTTAACACGGTCTTTTATCTGAACCCTTGACAACAGGTACATTTTGGAGAAGCATAAAAGCTTGAATTCAGAAAGAAAAAAATGTATATATATTGACCAGGAAAGTTGGATATTGGAAAAAATTGCAGGAAGGGGAACCACATCAAAAAGTGTTGCTGCACAAAGGGCAGGGATGGAGGGGGTTTGGGGCAGGGGAAGGTGAGGAGCCTTGGGCTGGGAGGGTCAGTGCCATGAGGGTCCAGGGGGGCACCCTGATATTCAGCCCAATATTCCAGCTCAGGGGGAGATCTCCCACCCTGCATCCAAACAAAATGAAGTCAGCTTTGACTCTGCAAAATGTCGATGAATTCTTCAGAGTAAATCAGCCCTGTCAGGCTGATGCAGAACTGTCACCTACTTGTGACATAATATAATATGAAATGATATTGAACAACATGCGTTTGGCACTAAATTGTTAGCGGGTTTTAGCTTTGACAGCAGCAAGTTTATTGCTTTAATCCCAAGGTCTTTTAACCCTCTTTGACATAAATTGAGGTTGGCTTTTGTGAGAAAACTCCACTTCACTCTCTCTTCCTTTACCTAAAACTGCTTTTAACAATTTATGCTCATACATCAGACACTCATTTTGAGTGACAAAAAGAAAAAAGATCTATTAGAATAGAAGGAAAAAAGGGTCAATTTAGGTTAAGCAGTGTATGTCTCTTTTGGTAGGCATGTCACAGCTTTCTTCAGGTGAATGTGAATTTTAAGTTGTAATAATGTATTGCTGTAGCAAAATAAAACAAATCTGTGACAAGAAGAGAGAATAAGAATTGCAGGAGAAAGGCTGATAACCTGCACAAGATTATTCTCCCTTTTCTTAATGCAATTTAATTTATGGCTAAGATGGGTCCATTTTGAAACTTTTCTTATAAGATCAAAGGATTTTCTTTATGCAAACACTGTGGAGAGACAGAGTAGTTTAGTGAGAGTCATGTGCAGAAATACAGATGTATGGACCAGATACGACATCCACACAGTTTTGCTGAATAGTATAGCTGGCTGATAGCACATAATTTAATATTTCTCCTTTTTGAGACACCTTGTTTAGTTTGATAAGTAAGTACACATTGTCATCAGTGCTCTGATAATCCCGTCACAGAAATGCATCATATATGAACTCCAACATCAATAACACAGGACAGTTTTATCACCCTTGTTTTTCTACTCTCAATTACTGTATGATGCTCGTGGTGTTGCTTTGAAATAATTTTTTTATTGCATTTAAGGCTCAGCTGAATCTGCCCTTGAACTGTTTAATAATAGAGAATGAACACATTCTCAGCATATTTGCAAATTTTTTTTCATGTTTTCTTTGTTCCCTCTTAGAGTATATTATTGATCTACCATCATTTTTACAGAAGAGAAAAGGAAAATATTAGACAAAAGAAAACTTGTGTTTCTCTCCAACTGTGAGTGGTTTGAAAGTTTGTATAAATTGCGCTTTTTGTCTCTTCTAAAAATCACATTTCACTGTTTCATTTTATCCATTTTTTTTCCTTATTTATGCTATTTTACTATTGTCATCTATAACTTCTTCATAGTAATTTTGCTCCTGGCTAATGTTTGAGCAAATACACAAACAAGTTGTTCTATAAGTATAAAAAATTATTTGATCTGTGATCTACAGATTTGTGTCTTGTCTCTTTTGTGCCCCTCCCCATAGCAATAACTTCATTTTCTGCTTGGCTTTTGGTGTCCCCTCCACTCCAACATCTTCAACTTCCTCTCTCCTCCCCATCTTCCAACACTTCTACCATAAAATCCTCGGGTGCTTAGAGCTGTCTGCAATGCACTGTTCCTATTCTCACTTATGTTCCTCACAGGCTGAAAGTAAAATTAAAAAAACAATCTTTACTGGATTTTTATGTTGGGAACTGCAACCTCCACATCAGGAAAATATGAAAATAAGGAAATATTTCTAGACCTGCCTTGACAGTGTTATTTTGCTTCCTAATTTTGCTATACAGAAATTATAATAATCTTTCTATAGATCATTATCTATTACATTCTGTACCCTAGAGATATGTTGATTGCTGTTATACCCCAAGTATATCTTTCTATGCATTAAAAGCCTAAGTAATATTAATTTTGAAGGTTATCTCCATTTTTCCAGCCTTGGCATCTGACTTCTTTTTCCTTCATCCTTTTCCTTATGTGTCCTTTGGTTTGAAAGCAGGCTATGCCAAGCTGCTGATGCAAATCCTGACTTCTCCAAAAACCAAGGGCAGGCATTTCGTAATCAGGGTTTGGCCCTGCAGATTGGCTGCACCTGCTGGAGCAGAACAAAATGCCTCCACCAGGTGTTTCCCATTGATAGGTCCTGCTCCACCACAGGGCTCAGATTCTTTAAGCATTTGGTACTGGCAGCCCTTGCAGTTTCCCTCCTCCCATTACAGCTGTAAGTATAAATTCCACAACATTTCCAAATCCTGACAGAATGAAACTTGGGGAATTGGGAAAATGGGGTTAGTGTATGAATTGTGATCTTGTCCATGCAATAAAAAGCACCATCAGCGGGCATTCAGCAGCTGAACTACCCTCATGTTGTTTGTATTTTTATGGACACTGTTATAACAATAGTCAAGTATGATTTAACTTTAAAAGGGATGCTGTAGCATTGTTCAAGTCCAGAGCTGCCATAATCTTTTGTGGTAAATCTTTTGGATTTTATCTAGCTTTTAAAAAGGAAGGTAACAAGAAGAATTACTTGTGGAATGCACAGAGGCTGCCTCTACAATGACTTGCCAATCCATCCTCCTTATTTGAGTTTGCATATATCCAACTTTTCTGGGTGTGGTATTTTTGCTGTTTGTTTTCTTCTCACTGCACCCAACAGATATCCCTGATAAAATGCAGAGAACACCTTGGAACCTAATTCCCACAAATACAAGTGTATGCAATCCTGAGGTTTCTTTTGCTTATGCATTTCAGCAGCAAAATTTCATTCTAGCTGTTATGATTATTAGTGTTATTACAGATACATTTGCTTTTAAGAGCTGATTCAAAATAATTAAGATTACTCTTGTTTTTAAACATTAAGTGTATTCAAAATCAATATCTTGTTTTGATTCTAGATGCTCTTGTGGTGCAGAGAAGGAGATGGAGGCTGTTTTGGCCACTGTCACTAATTCTGTATGAGGCCATGGCTGACTTGCTTAGATTTTCTCAATCTTTTTGCTAATCTGTAATTTCCTGCCTCTTGTTTGGTTTATTTCATTGATGTTTTTAAACTATTTTTGGATACTTACATGGAGAGTGCTGGATAAGGATTGCTATTTATTGTTAGGTCTGAAAGTGAACGTTTGCTGTGACTGTCATAGAGGTAACACATCTAAAGATTTTCAGATTTTATAAATAAATAATCCATGTTGATGGATATTTGGGGATAGCTGTGCAATTAAATAATTTAACTCAGCACCAAGAGGGTCTTGTGGCTAAAACGTTTAATAGGAGCCTTACAAGTTTTACTATGCAGCCCAGGACAGTGAAATTGCGAGTATAAAACATATCCCAACTCCCCATTTCTCAGCATTCCTGTCTTAGAAAAAAGCTCTAAGCAAGAGCAAAAGATTCTTCATTCCTTCAAGGCATTCCCTGAGGGCTTGCCTGCCCTAAATAATTATACAGCCTTAAAACAGTTGTCAGGCACCGCAGTCAGGACTGCTCCCTCTCCCGATTTTATCGGGAATCCTGCGATAGCTGCTGCCTGCCTTGGAGTTGGGACCCTGGGAGAGGCTCTGAGCCCTCCTTGCTCAATGGGTGGAAGTTCCAGGCTCCTTGTTGGCCAAAGTTTGAAAATGTGGAATGAAAGGAATCGTGATAGCCAGGGGAGAGGTCTGTGTCAGTGTGTGTGGACACAGTGCTAGATAGGGAATGTCCAAGAACCCTTTTCCCCCTGTCTTGTGCCTTCTTCATTGCTGGTGTGGCTGCAGGAGCAGCTGGTCCTCAGTGCTCCCCATCCTCTGAGTCCTGCTGTGCAGTGAGGATGGGGGAGCTGGCACTGGGACCCAGCTGCTGCAGCTCTGCCCTGCTCCTGAAAGAGCTCCTTTATTCAGTGTGGTCTGTACCATTACAAATGGGACCTAAGGTTCTACAGGAAATGTTTAAATCTGTGGTAACCAATACAAGTGGCCATAACTCCATTTACCTTTATTCCCTGGCTGTAACTAGGACTGGTTGATTTGGAGATATAACTGGAAAAGTCAATCAGGGCTGGATGTTGAATTACCCTAATTAAAGTGTGTTTGGGGTTTAACTTTCCACGTTAGAAGAGCTTCAAAAGGGGGAAAAATTCCCACAACAAAACATTGTTCTTGCCTTTTGGTAATGCTTAGGTCATTGCTGGGTTTTAACTCCTTCTCTTCCAACTTCTTCACCTGAGGAGAAAGGCAATGACTGCCTTGCTCAGGAAGAGAAAAAAAGCCAATGAAACAAAGAACTGAGTTGTTCTGCTGTTTTATCTTACTGAGCAGTCTGTTGCTTCTGTATCTCTGAGGATAAGGAGTGAGAATTATGCCTGAAATTTAAGTAAAATGTATCCTTCTCTTCCTTAGCTGCTGGTCTGAGCAGGAAAATTGCTCCGCTCCTCCTGATAAGAAGGTTATGGAATGCTACTTTGATTTTTAGTTTTAGGGAAATATTTACCTGATGTTTATCCTGGAATTTTATTTCACGTGTTATTTAAACTGAGGAAACTAAGGCTTGTTTCCCTAGGCAAGTTCAAGTATGTAGACAGCAAAAATTTATAAAATTATTAAAACTTATTTCTAACCAGAGAACCTGGGGGGGTGGGGAGGAAATGAGGGCAAGGGTTTGTTGCTTTTATTCCTAATCCAGGAATCTATCTTTTGAAAGAAAAGCTTCAGATTGAAAAAGTAATTCATCCAGTTTGCTAATTCCAAGCTAAAAATAAAAAAATCCTCTAAGCTCTCTGCTCCACCTTTCTTTGGTTGTACTGTTATGGGTAGAGCAGACTCCAAATGAACAGCATTGTTACAGCTTGGAGCTTTCCCCCTCATTGTGGGAATTTATTTGGTGCATGGCTGATTTGGATGCATCTCATTTTTCCTTTTGTTAATAAAATAAAAAGAACAAAGTGCACTTAGGAATGCCCTGTGTTTCATCTAGAGGAACTCGGTCATTAGCACAATGTCACAATCAGCAAACAATATCAGAGCTGAAAACCAACAAAAAGGCAGCATGAAAAAAGGTGACAGGAGAGGAGGAGACAGAAGTATTAAAAAGTACTGCAGATAAAGAACTGTTGACTGCTACTCTTGTAAATATTTCAAAATATAGATCCAATGTTTTATGG
>JAVTVJ010000110.1:840000-897500 GCA_034509425.1 Eopsaltria australis
TTATTTGAAATTGCTTTATAAACAATAAATAATTAGCATTTTACATCAGGACTAGTTAATAGTACCACATATCTAATTATTTCTATAGGCACTGTTATTTTGCAGTCAAAAGTATAAATATAATTGACTTATATGATACAATATTTTGCTGTCTGGAGTTTGTAACAGTTTTACCTTGCACATATGTTGCTGAAGTTCAGGTCTCATTTAGGGCTGGTATTTTATTATATTGCCTGGAATAATGTTGTTTGCAATAAGTATGTCTGGTCTTTCTGCAAAGAAGCTCCTGAACATCCTTTAGGTTGGGATTTTTGGGGGTGGAAATTTGTTAATATGTTCACTCCTGCCTGACAAATGAGCATTATCGTCAATGTGGGTGCACATTTCCACTTATCCTTTTTGTAGCTGGAAAGCTTTATGAAAAATAAATTAATAATGCATACTAAATTATGTCTGCAAGAGACATTTATGTATATATTGCTAGCTTCAAGACTGATTAGATTTACATTTCTTTAAAAATGATTTTTTTCTCGTACATCCATAATGCCTTTAGAATGCATTGCATGATAGAAAAATGCAATCTTGATTTCAATTGAATACCTGGAAGGAGTGTTTTTTCCCCCTATTAATATGTACATGTGTTCCCCCAGAGTTTGAGCTATTTTTCCTAAAAGAGACTCTTCTCTTGAATTACCCCAGCCCAAATGCACGCCTTAGGATGCAAAAAGCAGCGAAGTAGAAGTACTATTATCATAACTTGAAAGAGGTCCATTTAATAATAGCCTGTATTAAACAAGAATCTGCTAACTATACAGTAAAGACTGTTTTTCACCAGAGAACATAAACCATATGTTTTAAATGCAGCTAAAAATGGATGCAGTGTGCTATTTCCTTTCACCTCAGCCTGCAGTGTATTACTTAGATTTGCAAGGCATAGCCACCACTAGTACTTAACACTGCTGAAAGAGCCACCCTTCAAGGCTTTTTTAACCACAAAGAAAAGAGAAATATAGTAGCATCGATTGTTAAATCCTGGTGCTTGTTACTCACTGCCCGCACACAGAACATCATGCCTTTGTAGCAGTGAGGAGAGTTGGTATTTATCAGGGTTCAGAGCTAGTTCAGCCACACACTTGACAAATTATTTGTGGAATTGTTGTATTCACAGTCACTTAAATAAGAATCTGTCAACACAAGGCTGTGCTTTGTTGCAGCAGGTCTCACAGTTTTTCCTGCGCACTCAAAGAATGATGGATTGGAGGTAATGCAAATTCACTACCATTTTATATGCTGGTGCCTTCTTCATAGACAGGAAACATAGCTCAGTATCATCTTGTAAAATGCCTTAACTGTAAAGGCCTAGTTCAGTGTTGAAAGTGCTTTTTAAAAATGGTATGTTGGAACAGGGAAATGTAATTCAAATATTTTCCTCACGTCTCATTTTACAGACTGCTTGTTGGAGCAGGTGTGCGTTCAGATTTTCCCAGGCTAAGTAGGACATATGCTTATCTGTGCTTGGTAATTAAAACAAATTAATAAATACAATTATTTGCTTTTATGGCAACTTAAAAGTTAATACTGCTTAAAGGCATGTTAAATTTAAAGAGCTCACACTGAAGGAAAAAGATGCCCATTTAGGTACCTCAGTCTGCTTTGCCCATAGTAATTTTTTTTAGTAAATTCATTTGTCTGACAAAAAATGCCTGTCTGAAAGCTCTGTAACCAGTTCCAAAAGGTGTAGCTTACAGGTCAAACCCACAATCTATTGGCAAAACAGCACTTACAATATGATGTAAAACACCTTATCTGTGCTGGCATATGTTTTTTAGGTTGATGTCCAAGGCTGGAATGTTTTGCTCAGGACTAAAGGAAGCCACAAAACTCGTGCTGCTTTCTATTCCAGCAGAAGTCAGAGCTATTCCTTGCCCTGCCCACCTCCAGCCTGGGACAGCACTGGGTGGGATGTAGGGAGCTGGAGGCAGCCCTTGAGGATGTCAAAATGAGTAAGGAGAAGTGATAGCAGGCACTGGATGAGACTTTTCTGGAAAGTTCTCATCTCAGCAGAACAAATGGAGTTATGGGCTACTTAAGTTGTATCTGTGCCTTTTTCTTTGTGGTTGTTCAGGAAAACTGATCTTTCTGAAGTAGGAAAAAGCTTGTCTGTGGGGGAGAGGGCTTTCTCAGAGGCTCATTTCAAGTGTAAGGAATGAACTTGCCAGAAGTTAACACAAATCTTACCTTGTGCTACCTCAAATTCAAAGTGCTTTTCTTTGATAAAGGATAATAATGAGGGAATTCCACAATGTGCTTTTAAAAATGTTTTCCTAAAAATCAACCACAAATTTTTGAGACTGAACATATGAAAAATAGAATTCACTTGGCTCGATGCCCTAATGGGAGGCCCAGATCAATGCACTGTAGAAACCTTTGTAGATTATAACAGGCCCTAGTGAAGTCAGGGAATATATTTCTATACACTCAAGGGATGCCAGATTTTAACCCCAGATACTCTGAACCTTAAGATCTGAGCAGACTCCATAAATTTCAGTGCCTGTTCAAGATGTAAGCATTTAGCTGAGCTGCACATCAAGGCTGGAGGAAGCTGCCCTGGCACCCTGGCTGTTTTCTGGGTAGTCTGCTTTGACTTGCTCACATTTTACCTGTTATAAGGCCTGTATTTCTCAAGAACCATTAAGCAATTTTGATTTGAATTTTATGCCTGTGAATGGTGTGAGCAGGTAGCTCTTGCAGGGCAGACACCCTGACTCCCTCCATTCACCAAGACATTCCACTGTGAAGTCTTGGTGCAGGGCAGGGCTGCTGCTCCTGCAGGTGTCTCTGCAGGAGTTATCTGCATTCACAGAAGTATTTGGAAACATTTTGATTACTTCATTTTATTGAGAAATGCCTGTAATAATGCACTGTATATAAATTATCCTGCTCTTGTTAGCCTGGCAGAGATGTACAGGTGCTTCCTGCTGTGCCTCTTTCCCTCCAGCCCTGGCCTGTGGCAGCACTGTGGTGCCTGCTGCAGGGACCAGGGCTGCCCTGACCTGCTGGCTTGGGGCACTGAGCCCACAGACAGCTCCACTCTGGCTGGAGAGCTTGGCCGTGACATCTTTATCACGTGGGCTCCCTTCAGCCTTGGGGAAGGCATCTGTTCAGCAGAGCCCCTGCAAGGGCTGTGCTCTACAGCCTCCCAGAGCATCCAGACTTTTATAGTAGTTCCCCCAACAGCCTTTCAAAGCACTTGGAAGCTCGATGCAATTGCAAAGACTACAGATTGACTTACAGTATGGGATATAGTATTTTCACTTGCGCCTAAAAACGCTGCTGCGCGGCCAAAAATTCAATCGCCAAGAAATCACACATGGTTCACAACACAGCTCTTTGATAACATTAAAAGTATATGTAATATTTTGAAATCACTGGCCAATTATTTCTAATAGTTTCATGATAATTTATGTAGAGAATCTCTCTGTTGGATGTGTTCCTGCTTTGGTCTAAATGTATTTTTGAACACTCTGTCAAACATCCCCATTTGGCACCTATTTTGTTTCACTGAATTTCTTTAGTATGTCCAGATCTCTTGCCAATGTATTTGCAGAACATATTTTGACAGCTTTGTCACCAAATTTGTTACTTCTTGTGTTTGGAATGTGTATCAAATTGCAGATATTAATGTGTGTGCGTTTCCTTTTGGTATAGACTCAACTGGATAATACCTTTGTCTTCTGTGGTGACAAATATAATAAAGTGAGTGAATTTTTTTTTATTAATTTCACAAATTATTAAGATTTAAAAAATTGCAAATCTGTCATAGACGGATTGGTTTGTTTTTATGTTTGCAGCTAGAAGCATCCTGAGCAGAATACCCTTAAACTTTAAAGAGCTGTGGTATTTCATTTCTTATTGAACTTTATAATATAAATTGTATGCATGTGGAAGCAGTAGCTTCTCCCTCACTGTGCACACACATACACACGTGTGTGTATATATATATAATTTTATTTCAATATGCTTGGATTAACTGAACTATTGAATTTCAATCTGTTGTGCTCTTTCATGAAATAGTCCCCCTATTGAGTTTGTTGGAGCTGAATGAAAATGGTGTATTTAAGGCTGATCATAATCTTTGCCATCATGTTTTTCTTACTATGGTTTTTCTAGATTAAAAGCGATGACAAGATAATGCCTGTTGAAATATAAAGGTCTTTGCTTTGTGGCTCTGCTGCCAGAAGGAGAGTGGCTGGGCTGGCTCCCCCCCGTCCCAGATCATCACATCACTGGTGACTCACAGAATATTCTGAGCTGGAAGGGGCCCACAGGGATCATCAAGTCCAACTCCTAAGTGAATGGCCCATACAAGGGATATTTTGAACCCACAGCCTGAGTGTTATCAGCACTCTGCTGTAACCAGCTGAGCTGCTCTAGGGCTGTTCCAGCCACACAGCCCCTGCAGCCCTGCTCTGCCTCCTTTTCCATGGCACACCTTTACCATCTCTGGGTGTGTGCAGGCCAGCAGAGCACCCTGGATCAGAATGAATGAGCTGCATATTCCATGCTGGCTTTATCTCTTGTGCAGAGAAGTAGGTTGGAAAAATTTAATGAATTAAGTCACCTTTGACAGTGGAGGCTAAATGCATGTGGAGGACATACATTAGAACTCAGTTTCAATAAGGCCATAGCTCCTGATTACTCTTGCCCTGTCGTGGATGGTTTTGTTGTTGGAAATACTTTTGGTCATGCTTAAAGATAATCTCACACATGGAGCACTGTGTGGGCCTGGGTGACAGCACTTTCTGAAATGGCAGGGTCCCCCAGGAACACTGGAAAACCTCTGCCTGCCTCTAAGGGCTGCTTTTTTGGGCCACTTCCTCAGTTCTTTGAAAGATGCTGTTCAGCCAGCAGAGAGCTCTTTGATTTTTTGCCGCTGGCAGATTGGTTGTTTACTGTGCTGAGTAACACATATCAAGCAGTAGATGAATCCTGAAACAGCTGGGTTTGCTGCTGATACTACCTCTTCCTCCTATTTTTTGAAATGTAAGGTTTGATTTTGAAATGCTGGAGGTCTGTCTGAATTGAGATACATCTCTTTTTACAAGGATTTTGTCAAAATTTGTAAGCAGCAACAAAAGAAGTATTAATTACTGGAACTAAATTGTATAAAAATTAAATTGTGTATCTAAAATAGCTCTAGAATAAAATCCAGATTATTTTTCAGTAGACACTTATATTACACCCTTAGAATCTGTACCTTAATTTCAGTTACCTCTGTAAACCTCTGTATTTCTCTTTTCTAATTCATTAATTCTATAAATAGAAGTTAGATTTCAACCAGAATTTTTTTAAATGAGATTTTATCTAATGTCTTATAAAGAAAATGATTTGTAATAAGAATGGAAAACATTCCCAATGCAGTTTAGGTTTTAATTCTGATCCTGTGGTACTATAAAATAATGTCTGATTTTTTGAGCAATTTCTTCTGCTTATCTGGACAAGTTGAGACACAGACTACAAACAGGGCAGAGACACAGCCAGGGCATCAGAGGCTCTTAATCAAAAAGAAATTGTATTAAGTTAAGATGACAAAAGTAGGATATCTATTCTGTGTCTGTACTAGTTATAGCATCCCTACTGCATTTTTGGGTAAATAATTTCTCAAGTCTGAAGCCCAGCATCAGCAAGGGCAGCAATCCTGTGCCAGCTGCTAGCATTCTCCAGAGAAATAGGAGCAAGAGGCCATAGAAAGAGTCTGACCATAACATACTTTTCTTGCCATTAGAGAAGAGAGTAATAGAATAGCTGCTCTGCTACATTCAGAATACCAAAAAAATTCCTACAAAATAGTGGAGGCCCGGGCAAGATGTGGAACAGTTTAAAATTATGAAGAACAGATTGACCTGCCATTGATTCTGTTTTCTTTTTGGTTGGAAATTTTGCATCACAGAATATATATTTTGCTTGTCAGGTTTACTATTGGCTTTCTTTGTTTCACTGAAATTCTGAAGTTTTGCTACTTGTTGAACTTTTTTGACGCAGTGATAACACAATATAAATCAAACACCCTAATCCACACAAAGTAAATCATCAGCTCTTCTGCATAATTTTGTTTGAGTGTTAGTAGAAGACTAACTCTTCCAGACAACTTCGAACAGATTGCTAAATACGCAAATAATTTGCTTATTGGAGGTGATATTTATCAGAAAAACTCAGAAGAATGTATGCAGTGAAATATATTTATGGCCATATGAAAAATGAAGTGACCTGTTGGAGACAGGCTGTAGCTCCTGAGGAGCAGTGAAATGCTTAGGGAGGTTCCACGAAACACAGGAGATTATTGTGTACATATAAGAAGTAATAATGTCATCTGTTTTTTTTCTGTTTCCTGTTGATTGACTTTTATAGCTTGCAAGCATTATGCTGGATTGTAAATTGCAATAAATTTAATCAAGAATTATTTTATTCAGCCTACTAATGAGGAATAATAGCGTATGTATCAATTAGACATGTCAATTTGTGTGAAGAAATAGATTTACAAAGGGATAGTAGGTAAAAAAAATATCATTGGTATCAATTCACTTCATTATTTTTAATTTGCTGTGAATATTGAGTGCTTCCAACATAAAATCATTCCTCAATTAAAATAAAACAGCTGTACTCCTATCAGCTTTTCCTTGCTTGCTGTTGCTTACAGATTAGCAGTTGTCATTGGCTTCAGTCTCATGTAATTTCATTAATTTGCAACCATAAATGGATAAAAAAAATAATAACAAAAATCTTTGACTTGTCAATATACTAAGTATTGTATATAAGTTATTTTTTTCAGATTGCACTGAAAGGGCAGAACTACTGCAGCAGCAGCATTTGGAGGATATGGGACTGTCACAACCCCCATCCACTCTGTTCTCCAGGGCCAGCAAAGCAACTTGTGAGCACTTGGTTCATTTGGCACTCTTTTATTGCTCTAGAGTCTTTCTTGTCTCCCAGGGGACCTGTGGTAAACCAGATCCCCCAAATGTGCTCCAGTGCAAATGGGAAAGACAAATCCTGGAGTGCACTGGTTTGTTTTTACTGCAGGATGGAAGGAACCCCTCACCTTCCTCTGTTAGCAAGTCACTGCTCTTATTTAGAGTTCCAGGATATCACTGAGCACATTTGTATCTGTGAGTGACACATGTTTCTCTGTGGATGTCCTTATTTCTCTTCAAATAGACCAAAAAGCTGACAGTAGGAGCACACAGACAAACATGAGAGTTGCAAAAGTTACTTTTGCAAGCCCAGATGAGAAAGTGTGGTGCATAATTTCTCCTGTTAATTTCTGTTTTTCTAGGAGTAAGTTCTTAATGGCCTTACAAGGTTTTAAATTGGTCTACCTTACCTTGTTATCATCTAACTATTAATTTAATGGAAGGTTTAAAAATATAGGTGTGTTTAAATGTGTGGTATATGAGATGTAAGGAACATGCAGGAAGAATCAATAATTGTGTGCTTTATGTTTTAATAGAAAATAATATTCTCTCAGATGGCTGTGGCTTCAGGAAATGAAGGTTAGCTGTACTTCTAATATTTTTTTCCTGCAGTTGCTGTTGCAGGTTTGGTCCTTTTGGTCCTTCTGATGAAAGGCATTTTATCACGGTGTATTTTTATTATTGTTTTGTTATCAGTGAGAGTTTTTGGATAGAATCCCTAAAAGAGGACTCATGATTTTAGGGAGATTGAACACATGGGATGTGAATCCTAGTTAACAGTGAATTCTCTATTACAGAAAGTAAAAGCTTATGAATATTTTCCTTGGCTCTGAAAGTGGGAGCTGACACTAGCTTGTATTGGAGAATTTTAACTAATGATTATGACAATACTTATCTGCTAATTTGTTTCTCCATGTCTGGAATCAGTATGCTAAATATGTGTGAAATTTTTGGAGCTCATGCTAAAATTTCAACTAGCCAAATACTTATCTGCATTCCACTATTATTGAAATAATGATAGCAATAATAATAAATAATAGTAAACACAGTAACTGTTTCTTTTTTATGAGTTCACTCAACTAAAGTAGGAGATCATTGTATAAGCTGAACACATCTTCATTATTTTGATAAATACAGAGTATTGTCATTTAGCACCAAAGGCTTGATAGAAAAAAAGCCTGTGTGAGTTTTAATGCTGTGCTTTTGAATAGGTATCTACATATTCCAAAACTGAATAAGAAGTGCTGATTACCATAGACACTCCTAACATATAGATATTTGTTATCTATAACTGTATCTACACCAGGACTTGAGCTGATTCATTTATCTCAGTAAATGTATCTGTACAACTTATGCTAGATTTGGTGCCAAACTTCTTGAATGATGTTGAAGATGTTGAAGAATTTTCCCAGTTGTACAGCAAGCATAAGAAGGCTTTCAAACTGTGGGAGAAAATGACAAACAGGAAATTCATATTACAGGCTTGATTGCTGAATTTCATAAAATGTAAATTATTATGAGTTGGGATACTGTTATTTACAAATAAACTTACTTTTTATCAGTCAGTTATCAACAGTCACTGTCAATCAATTTTGCATTTCCTGTTCATATGCTTGAATCTGTTAATGTTTTAAGTAGTCTGTGTTTTGTGTCTTTTTAGTATTGGAATTATGTTAAGCAATATGGTTGCCTGTTTAACAAATGTGATCATTGTTTTTATAAAACCATGGAAAAATGGATATTTTAAATCAGTGAACTTATTTCTGTTTGGCACTGGAGAACAACAAACCTCAGAATACTCTCAGTGCACTGAGAGAAGCTCAAGTTAAAGGATGGCTCTCATGGAATGAGAGGAGGCTGCAGCATCATTCAAACATTTCTTGTGCTGCCTGAGAGCTCCAGTCAGTGCAGTCTCCAGGGATGTTCCTGTAGATCCAGCTGCTGTAGCTCTGTGACTCTTTTCCATTCTCTTTCTGCAAAGATTCATCTGTTCTGTCCATCCTGGTAGTGTCTGGTGCAGAACTGGCCTCTGTCCATGCTGCCAGGCTGCTGCTGGGTTCCTTGGCACAGGTCAGAATGAAAATCCTCATTTTTATTTCTCAGTGGAGAACCATCACCAACCACAAATGCACATATTATTCTTGCTGGAGAGCTGATGCTTCTGTTACTTGGCTGTTGTAGCAGCTAAACCTTAAACTTAGAGTATTTTAACATTCTTGATGTGAAAATTAGCTTAATGGGATAAGGACTCAAATCATAAAAAGCGGAAGAAATTATTATATATATTTTTTAGGCCCTTGCAACACATTCATCATCCTTTTCACGCAGTGGACAGTATTCTTCAAAACACACAAGCAGTTTTTAAAACTAAGGTTGTAGTTAATTTTATCAGCCATGTGTCTTAGAAAGGACCCTCCCTGTTTGGACACTATTTCTCTGTGTGAATCTGTGGCTGAGTTAACAGGCTGTGATTTGCTTTATACAGCTATTGCCCTACACAGCAATAATCCCTTAGTATAATAAAATACATGTCTTTCCTTCTTTACTGGAAGTTATAGAGAAGTCTTCTGATCATCCAGCTATGAAAAGCACCATGACTGGTTCTGCCCAGAAGCTGCATGAATACATGTGGAGCAGAAAAGTTGCTCTTTATAGCCAGCTGTAAAATTCCTTCAAGCCCTGTGAATGTTCAAGCCTGAGAAGGCTTTTCTCACCAAGATATAGATTAGCTTCAGCATACCAGCCTTCAGCAGTGTGTGTGAGTCAAGATTTCACTCCAAGCCTACACTTTGCTGGTGAAACTCAAACTCAGCCAACCCATTTCAAGAAGAAAAATGGCATTTGGTTCCAGTGAGCGTCCACAGAAAACACTCCAGATTTGACAAACGTTGTAATTAGTTGCTTTTGTGTGTTTAGTACACAGTGCAAACGCTGTAAAATGTTTTTCACATGATGCAACATTGCCAGCAGATAATCACTGGAGCAGTAAACCAAAAGAATTTGTGTATATCCTACAAGCTGCAGGAGGATAAGAAAATGTAAACAAAAACCAACAGCTGAATTTTTCAGATGATACCATTCCTTTTCTTTTGTTAAACTGATTTGTTTTTAAATGTTACTTTTTGTCAGCTTCTCTAGAAATTGATTAGAAAACCCTAAACCAATGTTGTGAAAATGCTTTTGTTTCTGTCCTAGTTTTGACTGTGTGAATCTTTTTAGAACATTTTCACTTTAATTATGCAGCACTAAAAATTGCAATTAAAACTGAATTTGCAATTGAAACTGCTCATTTTAGTTAACTGTCAAATTTACTATGGTGCTGTGAAATAGGGGCCTTTATTATTATGAGGTGTTTTGAAAAAAATTACTTTTTAAACAGGAGAAAAATGTCATATCCCTCAGTCCTGTCCCAATGAGCCAAGAATTTAAGAGATACCCAACCAGTGAAGCTGGTGACTCTCTAAGCACAATGGAGTTTCTTCCAGGTGATGTCCTAAAATATTGGTAAACTGCAAGCATGGATGGTATTGAATGAAGTCTTCTCTTTGTGTAGTTATTATCTTTTGTGAAATGTATTTTTCAAAGGTAGGTGGAAGGCTAAAGTTGCTTTAAAGTAGTCTGGTGATAATCTACTTGTCTTAGGGATTTCTGACATGCCCTGTTTTGCAGGATGCTATGATGCAATTTGATGGATATTGTGTATTATATGAGACTGTACGAATCTTAATATCTCTGTTGCTCTGTTTTAGCACGTGATGTACAGCTCTGTGTACATAGAGCAGCTCAGACGAGTGGCTCAGGCTACCCTTTTCCTCTAAGCCCTAGGCATTTTTATCACTGTGCCAATAAAAGGAAGGGGATTTATGGGGTACTGCTTTTTAATTCATTCAATTCTCTGTTCATTGTGAGGTTAATGTTGTTGATCTATTTTTCTCTTGAAACAAATAAAAACAATATGTGCTGACACTGACTTTGACTTTTGACATGGGAGATAGAGGTCAACATTTAATTCTATATTTATAGACTACATGAACAATATTATCTGTATTAAAAACTGTTCACTCAGTCCTTGTCATTTTACAACTTAGTTCAGTAGCTTATATCACATTGAACATTTTCTCCAACCCTGATCAAGGTGCCATCATTCACAGGATTTCACTTAAGGGGTTGTCAGCCTTTCCATTAAAAACACCTTTTTTCATAACTTGAATAACTAAAAAAACTACACCAAGACTGATCTGGGGCTTTATTTTAAGCAAAGTATCCATAAAAATATACTCCATTCCCAGAATCCAGGAAAACAACAAAGAACCCCGACAAAGTGAGGGGTTGACTTGTTTGGCACATATGCAATGACCATTTATATTTAAGAAAATAATGTGATTTATCAAGCAGGTATAACACTGCTTAAATATTTAACCTTTTCTTGATATCTGAAATATTCTTGGCTGTGTATAAGAGGTGCTTGTCTGTCCACTTTTAGGTGCCTCATGCCCAAACTCCTCAGAAATTGGGTACCAGTGACATGGTAATGATATGATGATTGTAATGAGTGTGTGTGGGACAGCTGTACCTGTGTAAGCCCCCTCACAGAGGAACTTACACTTCCAGAGGGTGTTGTCCTTCTCAAATGCAAATAAGAAATTATTCCTTTTCAAGAAAGATGAAGGAAGTACAATCCCATGTTATTTTAGTGGATACAGAAATACTACAGTTGTGCAGGAGCATTCCTTGGGATAGGGAAAAGGAATTTCAGATCAGGTAAAGTGTTTTCACTGAGACAAATCTTTAGACTTTCTGTGCTGTTCTGACATTCCTCGGTGTGAGGGCCATTGCTGATTTTTAGGAGCTAAGGAGCTGGCATGTGTAACTGTTCTTTTATTCTTGCTTGCAGGATAAAGGCCTGTGCTGTGCCTTTATATTCAGGAAATAAATGGAACTTTCAATGCAATTATTATTAATCTGCATTTGTTTTCAGAGATTATCCAGTCTTCTTTGAGTCAATGACAAGAAATTTGAGATTAAAGTTGTCTTGCTATGCACACAGCCAGTAATATTTTCCACAGGCTGCTTTTTCCACCTAAATATGTATTTCCTTGGTAGTAACAAGAGCAAACAAAATAGGATAACCTATACTGTTTAATCTATGTGTTTTTAAAATATCTTAGCATGAACCATATTTATGTAAGAAAACCACCTAAAATAGCTATTGCAATCTGTAAGTTTTTGAAATAGATGAGGTTTTACATTAATATGCATATGCATTGGTCCACATTAACTGGCAAGGTATTTTAAGTAAGGTTTATAGAAATTATTATGCATTTTTAAAGTGTTCTGTAATTCATATATCATTCTCGGAAAGCAGAGAATCTGCCACATTTTGTATGTGACTATCTTAATAAGGGCTGTGAAACTGAAACATTGATGGATCATGTTACATAGCAGGCATCTCTGAAAAGTTTTTCATTAAAATGAACTCGTAAAGACTCTTAGTGCTTGCTTCTCAGCAGATGGCAAGAGGTGTTTATTTGCCTTATGGAATTCTTTCTGTTTATATACAGAGAAGCAGAGAGGACAACTCTGAAGGATCTGGTTAGTACTTACAGGACTATTTAAAATAGATATGGTTACTATCAGCACTAAAAGTTCAGTTATACACTCCTTTTTTAATTAGTTCTACCTTTGCATTAAAACTCTTACAAATATTGGGCTTTCTTGGAAAAAAAATAGAAATATATCTTCCTGCTGCGGAACCCTGTGTGATAAAGATTTTAATATAGGGGCTTTTTTTAATAGTCAGATCTTTTCCATCCTGTATCTTTCTTTCCTTCTGTCTGTCTGATTTGCTGTTAAATAGCTCCTGCTCTATTTCTGGCACTTATGAACTTTATTTCTCTTTCCTTGTCCTTTTTCTTTCCATCTGTTTGCTGGTTTCATTGTCTCTTAGCTGCCGTTCCCCATTATTACATCCTTCAATCTGCAAATCCTCTCCCATATGTGCTCTTGTCCTTCCCTAGGCCTCCTGCCTTTTGATTTTTTCCAGATCTCATTTCCTTTTCACCTGATCTGGCTTTATTCAACTCTGCTCTTGTCTATCTTTCGGCCTGTCTCAGGCCTCCCTTTTTCCTTCTGTCCAGTTGTGAATCCATAAACTAAACAAGACTTTAGCAGAAGAAGTCAACAAATGTGGCGTTCAGACCAGAACCTGACAGCTGGAAAAGGAAAAGGGGGATGCAAAAGCCAAACTTTTGATTAGACTGGTGTGAATACTTTTTAATGAGCAAAACATTCATTGAATGTAACCTCTTCTGCTTTCAAAGCTTCCTGCAACAGATTGAGACATTCTGTATTTTATGTAGTTAATATTATTTATGAATTTTATTTGAACATATTCCTGATATGTTTGTAACAGTTTATGCAAGGAACCATGCTTTGTACTGTCTTGGGCATTTGCAAGGATATAAAATGTTATTATTTGAATTTCTGGCTTGGGTGAATTACAGAATTAGGAATGGTGCAGATTGAAGACTTCATCGGTATAAAATTAAAAATTCATAATTATAGTTAAGGAATTGAAATTTAATTTAAGGTGTGATTTGAAGTTAGAATTTGTTTTTTTCTAGAAAGATTTAAAGAACTGCCAAATATTATCACACCAAATGACATTTTAAGTCGGAATGGACCAAATGTCAGTTATTTTTGCCAAATTCCTCTAAAATTCCTGAACAAGTAATCTTACTAATTTGCAGACTGCCTGCTCTCTCTAAGTTTGGTACCTTGCATCTGTGCTAACCAAAAATAAAGCTTTAAGTATTTGACTGGTTTAAGTTTTGGGTTTTCTTTGCTGTGCTGCTTCACTGAGGAGGGATGCACCAAGTCTGCAGGAGTGTCAGCACATTTCCATGGGTCAGAGGCCATTAGGAGTCCATGCACCTGTAAATAGCAAACATATTAAGACTGTGTTTCCCCTAACCTGACAGTATCAAAAAATACCTAGAGACAGGCTGAATTCTGAATGAAAGACTAAAAGGCTAATCTGATAATTGCATACTCAGTCCACAGCCCCCTGGTTAAATCGTGTCCCCTTCACCTGAAACCACTTCAAAATGCATGGTCTTGTTTTAAATAAGTAAAATGAAAATCCTAACATTGCTTCTATGATAGCAGTGTTTTAGTTACAGCTCCCAATTAAAAAATTAATTCCCCAGTCTGAAGGCGTCAGACTGGATTACATTCTTTGTTAAAGGAAAAAAGAAAGAATCCTCTTTCCGGTGACCTTTATTTTGGCTGAAGGCTAATAGACATTGAGCTCTAGAGAGAAAATTCTCTCAGGAAATGTGCATGCTAATATTACTTTATTTACATTATTGTTTTCTAATCAAATAAGAGTGCTGCTATTGGTGCTATGTACAGGATTTCCCTGCATGGCTTTGTAGCTGAAGCTCTTGCAGACCCTGCCAGCAGCTGTGGCCTCGGTGGGTGTTGGGGCTCTCTGGAGCTGCCCCTCTGAAGGGGCTGGGGCTGCTTCCCTTGCTGCTTCCCACTCTCAGGCTGATGCTTGTGTGTTGTTCTGTAGCACAGGTTGATTTTCTTGGGTTGTATTGCCTGGGTTGTTGAGTGAGGGCAGAGTAAAGGGCACAGGGCAGGATTCGACCGCCTGAAAAGGTACTAAGGTGATGGCAGGGAAAGAACTTCTTCTCTGCAGAGCTGGAACAGAGAATGAGGAGAAAGAATTGCAGGAGATTGTTGGAAATTCCTGGTCAGAGGGAGGCAAAGGAAGAGATCAGCCTTGGAAGGACAAAGTGAATGAGTGGCCTTGCCTAAGGGTCCCTCCTGTGGGCTGTGTTTGGATGCAGCCTCTTGTGAGTTCAGAGTCCTGCTCTGGTGCCCATTTTAACACGTGCTGGCAGATTCACACCAGAGTTCCACCCATCTGCACTGTAGGGGAGTTTGAGTGGAATAACAGGTAGATCATATTTCTCAGATTTGCACAGGGAAGAGGTCCTTCACACTGGTGTTGATTCCCACCCTTGAGACAGAGGCACTCCTCTGTTATAGCACTGCAAAGGAATTTCCTCCTGGAGTGGCCTCACAGCCCACATTGTGCCATTCCTTGCTGGTTTATGAACTCCTCTTGCCCATGTGCAGGTGAGCACTGTGTTTCACTTATCAATGCTGCATCCAGACACAGCTAATAAATGTTTTTCACTGTAAGTGTTTTTACATAACACTTACAGCTCTGGGGTAGAGAAGCCCTGGCTGGGAAAGTTGATTTTCCTCTGTTTTGAAGCAAAACCAAGAGAACTGTTTTCTTTGATGTTTTTCTGTCTTGCAGGTTATCCCAGTGGCCTCACTCTTGAAGAAGAGGAGAGTGCAAGGAGTCTTTTCTTCTGCACCTAGAATAAAAAGTGAGCACATGCCTCCTGACTGGCAGCACCAGTGCTTTCCTGGCTGATGGTGCAAGGACACTGAGCTTGCTTTAAGGCAATTCAGTAATTTCCCTGGAACAATGTACCCTCAGGAGAGGAAGATCTGCAGTGAATTGTACTTTTTCTACCGAATGCTTTATTGCTCACTGCCTAACAACAGCCCCTCACGTGGAATTTGCCTGTGTGTTCTTTTACATCCATTTATTTCAGTTTTTACTCCTGTTGAAGGGAAAAGGTGAAGATAAGAAGTTACATTAGGAGTCTGGTACCTGCTACTATTTGTTATGAAGGTTCTGTCTCCTAGGACATTGTTTGCCCACCTTAACTGGTAATGTTCCTCAAAAACTCAAAAAACTGCAACAGCAGTAATGAATCTTTGCTGATGGACATCAGATGTTTTTCTGGGATTTAAAAGAGTGTAAAAGAAATCAAATTATTCAATCTTCAGAAGAGGTAACAGGTGTTCATATCAGAGAGGTAATGAAATATTGCCTCAGGTAGGGAAATAGTGCTGTAGTGCACCAGTAAATCAGAATGCTCTTCTTGTTCTGAGCTGACTGAACTTGCTTTCAGTAGTTCAGCATATCTTTGTTTATAAATCTAAATGCTATTGTGTTGTATTGTACTTTGCAGTGTAATAAATTGTAACATTCAACATTAACTGGTCAGGCTTCAGTGATAACAAAAGTTCAGCAGGCTGGTGGCACTCTGATCAATATTGCCTTCTATTTATAGTATTGTTACAAATTGAAGTTTTATTTAAATTAGACAATGCTGAGAAGCTTACAGTGGATCAATAAACTAAAATACAGTAACGGATTTTAATTCATGGCTGATATGCTGCTAGTCTTTTGTCACATGCATCCTTAATGTCCCCTAAACAAAATCACATTTACATATCCTGTTGTCTGGCAAAGCTGCAAAACTGTTTTAAAGAAGGAAGATTGTGCTGTGCAATGAGCAGGAAAGATGTTGGATAGGAGGGGAAAAAGCCATGTAGCCTCTGGTTGAGGTTTTTTGTGTGCTTGTTTTGCTGTTTTTCTATTCAGTGAATCAGTTTAACCTGAGCTAGGTTTGGTGTACACCATACAGATAGTGCTGATGCTTGGATCCTGCTCTCCTATTCACACCAACATTTCTCCAATGACAGCAGAACTGTTTTTGTATTACTTCATCTTTGATATGAGATTAGATTGCAGTTAATATGATATGTCTTGTTCTCAGGGCCCACCACCAGCTTTTGAGATTTGACTGGGGATATGACAATCCAAAGACTACTGAACAATATTTTTAGTACTTTTGCTTGAATATAAAATATGAGGTTATCTTGCAATTATTAGAATTTGATTTCTGTCAGCTCTGTCTAATCATTAGGTGATAGTTCATATGTGAGCCACCAGCACTATCTGAGCAATCAGCCCTGGGTGTGTGCATCGGCTGAAGACAAAGGAATTGATGTGTTCCTGCTGACACAAGAGGAATGGTCAAGAATCTTAATTATAAATTAATCATCATGGTCAGCTGGCACAACCAACAAAGTTCCCCTAACACTATCCAAAATAAACTTGGAATAATGGTGCCAGAAAAATCACTACAGAGCTTTTACAATGCTACTGATTTATCTGAAGAAGAGTTTTGAGATGGGTGATTAATAGGGAGATTTGCCATTAGACACAGATAAATTTTAAACAAAATCTTAATTTTCTTAGAAGAATTCTCGTTTAGTTCTTTCAATAGCAAGTATATGTGCTTTAGAGATGGTGGGATAATTCAGTCTGACTTCCTAAATGTTACAGATAAAAGAAAGAGAAGAAAAAAATGCCATATATACCGTATGTCTAACAAGATCTGTAAGTGTATTCCCCTGCCAAAAAAGATCTAGCCCTTTTTTTCCAACATATCAACTCTAACTGGCAAAGCCTGGGCTAAGTGTCCCTCTCCCAACATGTCCTGGACCTTCACATATCCTGCTGGTTCACACACATGGTGGTCCTGTGCACTTGTCATGGGCACAGGAACAATCCATGACCTTCTGTGTCCCTATTCCAAACTCCACTTTGGATCCCACTGCTGCTTTTCTTCCTTCCCACCAGATGTTTCAGGCAAGACCAGAAGCAGGGCAAAGATTTAAAATACCTGTTCCAGAAAAGGCTGCAGCAGAAAGGCTTACAGAGAAAACAGAGAGATTAGTGGGAAATCAGAAAATAAAAATTCTGGATTAACTAAATAAAACAGATCTTCTCTACCTGAGATTCACTGCTCTCTCTGTCACGTCTGGAGATAGACAAAACACGGATGTTTGTGGCAGATGTATGGGGGAGTGTGTGAATCTTCCTCCTGATGTCTGGGTGTGGGAGGCACCCCAGGAGTGAGTGTCACAGGGGTGGGGGTGGTTACAGGGGTGATTACAGGGGATCCTGGAGGTACTGAAGAGGTATTTGGCTTCCTCTCACTGTCCCCCTGGGAAGTGTGCCCAATAACACATTGGGGTAGGGACATCTCAGGTGGGCATGAAGGGCACTGAAAATCCTCTCAGTTGTGGAAGGGTCTGAGCTCAAGGGAAAGTAACAGCATGGCTGAATATTTTGCATTTCTCCCCGTCTGCTGATTCTTTTGTCCTCTGAGTTATCATGTTCTCAGGGTCAGTAATCTTTGCATACTGCCAGATACTTGTGTCTTCTGAAGTTTTGCTTTCCTTCTGGCCTTGTGTTTCCCTACTAGTCCCTAAGCCTTTTTAAAAATATTTTTATTTTTCTCCCTTCTTCGCTGCCACTAGGTTATTCCCCCTTCTTCCACCTACTGCTGTAGCTGCTGCCTTCTCAGTATGTGAAGTACCATTCACATCAAATAAAGAAGGGAGTAGAGCAGGCTTTTAACTTCAGCTGTGGGCACAGCTGGGGGGAGCTGCTTTCTAGCAGCAGGAAACATTGTCTTGTTCTGTAAGAATTTCTGAGGGTGGTTTTCCCCAGATCAAAATGTAGAAAAGACTCCACTTCATCCAGAGATTATAATTTTATATATCTGTGTATGTAGATTCATACATATACACACAAACAAAAAATATATTTTCTTTAATCTTGACCTTCTCTCTTCTCAGATTGTCTTCCTCCTCCACCTTAACAGCGATGGGAATCTCCCTGAGAGACCTAAACCTATGGAGTGTAAAAACTGGAGAGAGATTATCTTGTGCCTTTTTCTGGTTTTTGTCATCGTTCTCCTTTTGGGTTGGATGACAGCACTGTGATCTAGAGAGAGAGAGAGACAAGCAAACTGGCTGTACTCTGCCCCATTTGGCAGAGAATAATAAGATCCTCTGAAATTAAAGTCCATAGTTTTAATAGCATTTTTGAGACTTCATCTTGCATATTAGAACTTAGCCAGGTATTAGGTAATTTAGATAATAAATTCTCTTCAAAGTGACCCATCATCTTAGTATTTATTTTTTTTTCTAGAGGATGTAAGGCATAAAAGCAAGCTTTGTAGTTTTATATCTGTCAGCATGTCACATAAATATCTCAGTAACTACTGATCTTATCACCATAAAACTTCCATTTATACAGTTAGACATGTCATGTTGGTCAGTTGCACAAAAAGTTAAGCACATGCAATATTAAACTCCAACCCATGCCAGCTCCATTAGCCCACATCTTGAAGTTCTCTCTGAACACTATTAGAGAAGTGGGGGAGGAGCAGGAGGCAGCACACGGCAGAATCAGACGAGGATGGACTCATGTTGAAAATTACTGAAATGATGAAAGAGTTTGCAGAGGGATGTTTGGAGTCCTTGCATTTCCCCGAAAAAATCAAAAGATCTGTTTTCTGTTTGATGAATGACTTTAATAGTTTTAATGACCTCATATAATTTATTTGATTGCATTGTTCATTTTTATTAGAAAATCGGCCTAGCAGCGTTTCAAGTTGTGTCACCTTTGCACGTCAGAATTGGACTCTGATCTAAACTTGCCATCTTAAAACTTATATTACTTTTTAAGCATTCTTATATTAAGAGTTAAATTCAAAAAATGCTGAAGTTACTTATTTTTTTAGGATTCAGACTGGTTCCTAACAGACTTGGCAGGAATGTGTCTTTAAAAAGCAGTGTAAGCAATTATTTTTTTCTAGAGTAAAATTTGTTGGGAGTAATAGTTTAGGAATTGTGCAATTTATCAATTTGATTTATGTTTTGAAAATTCCCATGAATACTTCAATTAACACTGTTTACTAGTCTTAAGTTCTGCTGCATTTTGCATTTTATGCCCCTTGGAAATATGTTTGTAGAAATATCTTGCATAGTAAGTTATTGTGTGAGTCAAGGCATTGTCAGGTTAGGTGAAGTTAAAGGACAGTTTTATAAAAACATGCATGCTTAATTGTCTGCTTAATTTTATCAAATTAGTTAATTTCATATATGGAGACTATAGAAAAAAAATTACTGAAAATATGTAACTTGGTTTAGGCCTGGAAACTAAATTGTCTCCTCTCATGTGCACAGGTACTTCCACAGATACCTGCAGCAAATTGCAGGTAAAGTAAGCTTTAGGTGCCACACACATGTAGCTGCCTAGGCCAAATTATTCAGCTTCTGGAAAATATTAAGGAAGTCACTAACTTTGCATCTCTGTGCTTGTTTTTACATTTGTGTGGATTCGGCAGGGTAGCCCATTATTTACTCTAAGAAATACAGAGAACATCTCTCATACTTATCTTTGCAGAAATCCGTGAGGCTGCATTTTTTGGCAGCACTGATAGCAGAAAATCTTTCTGTTGTTAATGATACAAAATCGACTTTGCTATGGTATTCCCAACAGAAAGCAGTGCATTAAAAATAATGGTGGTTAAATTTGTATGTGTTCAAGAGCGTTACAATGTGAGGGGTGAGTCCAGTGTTCTGAAACAGGGAGACATTTGCAATGCTGAAAACATGCATGCTGTGTAAAAGCATTCCCTAATTTCAGTTAAACCACTTACGTGTAGTCTCCAATTTTTCATTTATAAAGCTGTGTTTAATTTAAGGCTGGGTTGAGTGTGCTTATCACTGAGTCCACTATTGGCAAGACTGGTCATTATAAAAATGTTAGAACTCACCTTGATTTGCCAGGATCCCAAATGAAGAGGAAGCAAGGAGAAATTTGAGTAGTGGCCTTTTTCCCTTCTCCTGAAGGAGACATTATCAACTCATTAGCTACAAGCCTGCACAGAGGCCCCAACTGTGACTCTTAAAGCAAGAAATACATTTCTTGTGGTTAAGATTGACTTTCAGCATGCCAGCTGTCCCTCTTTTGGAAGGATTGGCCTTATTTTTCAAGTAGAACATGTGCCATCTTGATTACCCAAACTCTTAATTCAATGCTGTTTTATGCTTTGTCTCCTCAAAATATCCCTTATATCCAGCTTTGATTGGTGGGTAGATGTACCAGTACTGATCAGCTTAATTACCAGTGTGAGGCAGAGCAATGCAGACATGAGGTAGCAGCACACCTTTCCCAGCATTCTGAGGTAATTAACCAAAAAATATTTCCCTGCCACCTGTCTAGCCTTGGAGAAAATCCAGTTTTCTTTCCAAGCTATGGGAAGGGGGGATCAGAGCAGAATTTGGGTAGTAGGTTGGTTTTCCATGTGGTTTTTGTTCTTCCCAGAGTCAGCTGCAATGGTTAAATATGGAGGCTGAGGCTGCTTCCCCCTGTCTTTCCCAAGTCCCAGTATTGTATCTGTAGCAAAAATATGTGAAGAATTAAGGTGAGCCATGTAGGAAACCATGAGCTGTGATCTTCCAGGGTTCATGAAGACTGGAATGCTGAATATACCCTTGGATGCATCAAGAAAAAATATCAACCAAGTTTGGATTTACTGTGGCCAGGTTAAAATTCCTCATTTTTTTCTCCATTGTTCAAAGCTTAAACTCAATTCAATAGCAATTAAAAGAATATTTTTTTGTGTATGTGTTCAGTGCTTACAGGAAATATGTTTTAATTCTTATCATGCCTGGGTGAAAACATATATAGTCTAGTTACATTCATTATCTACAGCAAATTAAATATAAAATCTCTCACTCCTCAGTGCTTGCTTTGATATAGCATTCCAAACCAAAAGAAACACTATAAAACATCACAAAAACATAATGTGGATAAAACAATGTTGCTTTTGATTTTATTTTAAAATATTTTTGTTCCATATATGATACTGAAAAGGCATATCACAAATTAAAAAGTGATGATAGCAATTCTGGAATAACTTCTGAGTTCTGATGGATTGTAAAGCATGCAAGCTAATGGATGTACTCATCCATCCATGAAGAAGACTTGTATGGTTAAAGCACCCCAGCTGATCTAAAATATTTTTCTAAGACACTAACATACCTTATGGTTTCTAGTGGTCTTTAACTGGTTTTGATTCAATGAAGATTGTACAAAACAAATAACTTTGCCATTATACTGAAGTCTATTCCCATGTCATGTTTCTAGAAAACAACTCATGTCTGAGACAAGTTCAATTATCTGTAGTTAGATTTTTTTTTAATTTTTTTTTTTTTTAATGCTGGAATAGTTATTCTGCCATGGCTCAGGAATAGCTAATGGAATTTCATTCAAGCCTCGTTTAAAAAACAAAGCCCATACTTTTTGGCAGGATACAAGTGGGAAGAGATTTAGTCCACAAGACATATTTTATCCTGGCATGTAGGAGAACAGTTGGTGGAAAATGGTTTCCCCTGTAGCCAGTTAGAAACTTTAACTATCTGCCAGTGATTGCTGTGAATGTGGTGCATGACATGTCATGAGAATTCACATAAATAAAAAGGGAACAGCATCCAGTTCAGGACTGCCTCTATGGGAGGGTTGGGAAGAAATATATGATGAGAGGGAGAGAAGAGTTTTATAATCAAAACTTCTAGGAGTAGACCTCTGGAGCCCTGGCTGGGATACTGAGACCTTCTGCAGTAGTTGTCTTTGGATTACATTTATTACTTTGTCTGCCCTGAGCTGAGGATAATGAGGAAGGTTAAAAGAAAAGTGTATTGTTAGTGCTTACGGGCTCATTGTTCAGAATTGCACTAATTGTAACCCTGATACTATGATACAAAATCTGAAATTTAAAATTGTCGAAAAAAAATTAAAAATATGCCTAGACTATGAAAATTCAGAGGAATGTAAGTGTTAATGTTAAGTGGCATTAAAGTGTCTACGGTTTAACACTTTATTGACTTTATCTGATCAGATGTGAATTAGTGACTCTTATCCACATTTCTTTAATCTTTTTAGCTAGTTGAAATTTCTGATGAATTTTGGAAGTACAAGCAAACTTGATAAAAACATGTCACTCCCACTCATGCTTTTTAATTGATCCCTGATCAACATGCTCTGCAGTACCTGTGGCTGTAACTGAGGCCAGAAACAGTGGCAGAATTACTAAGCTATATGGTGAGACCCCAGGCTTTTGACTAGGAAGTGGAATTTTGGAAGCAATATCCCCCACTTATTCTGTTTTAGCACAAATCCACATAACAAAACAGCATTAAAGCTTTTAAAGTTTGCAGCAGTGATGTGAATGCTTGCAGAGGTGGTGATGGCTGGCCCATGGTGTGCTGGTGTCATTACGGCCAGGGGGGGTTTTGAAGTCTCTTGGCTGCTTTTAATGAAAATGTGTGTAGCTTTTATGTAGTTTCATCTTGCCATATCAGGCATCCCAAACCTTCAGCTAAAGGCCTGGTGAGATGGGTGAGTGAAAGGTGTCCAAGCTCACCTGTGCTGTGCAAAGAACCTGTTTGAGTGATCAAACATCAGGAGGGAGCAATGAGTCCGTAAGAGCCAGGAGGTCTCTGTGGTGGTTTTAGGGATTTGGTACCTGGATAGCTACATTCAAAGGGGAAAAATCCTAATCAGGCAGGAGCTTGAACTTGTGTAAAAGGCAAAAGGCTCCTGAAGTGTTGGTGTTTTGTGAAGGGATGTGTTGAGAAGCTGCAGGGAGCAGGGCCTCCCCCTCAGGGTGACAGGTGGGGGCTGCTCATGGAGCCGAGTGCCAGCCTGAGCCCCTGGGCAGTGCTGGACACCCCTGGGCACTGCTGGACATCCCTGGGCACTGCTGGACATCCCTGGGTGGAGCTGGACACCCCTGGGTGGAGCTGGACATCCCTGGACAGTGCTGGACATCCCTGGACAGTGCTGGATGTCCCTGGGCACTGCTGGACATCCCTGGGTGGAGCTGGACATCCCTGGACAGTGCTGGACATCCCTGGGCAATGCTGGACATCCCTGAACAGTGCTGGACATCCCTGGGCAGTGCTGGACATCTCTGGGAAGTGCTGGACATCTCTGGGCAGTGCTGGATGTCCCTGGGCAGGAATCCAGGGGCAGAGGGGCAGGAGCCTCCTGGTGCTCTTGAGCCTGGCAGGTCTCCACGTGTCCCACATTTCCCACATCTGCTTGGCAGCATGTTTGCCCTCATAATGCTTCTCAATCTTTCCCTGAAGTAAGATGTCTGTGTTTCTCTGATCTATTGGTTTGTGTTGTTTTCCTGTTTGTTTTATTTCAGTTGTAAGATTTGCTGCTAAATCTGTTGCAGGTTTCTGCCCCAAAATAAGCAGTTCCAGGAGCTTTTTGGTGATAATGGAAGCATTCACACCTTCAGGAGGAGCAGCAAGCCCTGTGGTTTGTGCCTCCCACACTCACAGCAAGGCTGGAGTTGGAAAGGACCTTAAAGATCATCCAGTTCCAGCCCCAGCTTCTCCAGGCTGTCCATACTGGGAGCCCAGCAGCAGTGGGAGCCAGGAGTCCCTCACAGAGGCAGCTCACACCTCAGAGGGACTTTACTGGCTTGGAGTTCCTCCCATCACAAAAGGAAATGCTTGGATTCCTCTTATTGAGGCCATTGACATCTGTGTGCTGTGCCAGAAAAGTTGTTGAGAAATAACTTTGAAAAATCCTCAGAAATAAAAATGTACTTTGTAATGCTCTCAGTTCTTCAGTGATATTTGTTTGAATGTGTTACTTGAATTACTATCCCTTTCTAGTTAAGATGACTACTGAGATCATTAATCATTATAAAAGCATTAATTAAATAAATATCTGATTTGCTGATTTTTCATGTTCACTACTCTACAAGCATGTGGATTAGATGAATCAAAAAAATACTCCTGTGTTTTCGAAATCTTTTTTGCTCTTCTGCTTATTTGTTTATCTGGCCCTTGTCTTGTGTCGAACTCTGAGGTGTGTATTCCTGTGATATTGAAAAAATAAGCTCAGCAATTTTTAGTTAGCTTTTTTTCATACCCCAAAATGACTCTTCTGCATACATTTTCTGACCCAGATTCAAATTACAAGCATGGACTTGTGGCTTAGATAAGGAATAGTCAGTTCAGGATTTTCTTTGCCATATGAGTTTTTTGTTCTGTTTCATAACTGTGCTGGAGAGTTTACATCTGGGATTCCATGTCTTTGTTTCAGTGTCTGTAATAAAAAAACAAAACAAAACAAACAACAATTA
This sequence comes from Eopsaltria australis, assembly GCA_034509425.1. NCBI lineage: Eukaryota > Metazoa > Chordata > Aves > Passeriformes > Petroicidae > Eopsaltria > Eopsaltria australis. The sequence continues at coordinate 864,878 of JAVTVJ010000110.1, forward strand.
TATTTATTCAAGATCCTGATGCAAATATGTTGAAGGGAAGTTAGTCTTTTTCCCTGTGGGAATTAATACTTTAATTCTTTGACTTGTTCTTGAGAGAAAGAGAGATCTTAGTGTTATATAATGAAATAATTCTTGGTACAATTAATGTGATGTAGGAGAACAGCAACATGATATGCTGAATTTCAATAACTGAAACTGATCAAGAGGGACATCAACATAAATGCTCAATAGGATTGACGTAACAAATACAAGATGGCCACTGCATTTAAGTTAAAATACTGTCATCTTCTGATATATTCCAGGCAAATTTGTTGATAGACTAAACATTTTGATAGTCTTTCCATTATTTCTTTGAGCCATCAGCTTTTAATTTTCTCTTTCTAGTTAATATACTTGTGTATAATTTAAACAGAAAACTGTTCTGTTTCATCATAAAAGATTTGTCTGTTACTTTTGGTGTGTAAATCAAGTGGACAGCAAAACATTCTTGAACTTGTTTTTTGAGGCATTTGTTGACAACAACAGGAAAAGAGATCACAGAGACCGCCAATAAGTGTGGACATCAATTATTTTTTAATTGTATAGGAGTACAGTACACTAATTAAAACTAGTATATCTTGCAATGCCAAAGGCAAAATTAATTATTAATTTTTATTAATATTCAGAAGTAGCACAAGGAATACATTAAAAAAGATTTTGTGGCTGTGACTGAGATCTTGTTTTGCTTTATATTTTAGTAAAAATAGTATGTTAGCTAAATTTGAATAGTTAAATATGCATCGAAGAGATTATAGGCATTGAACAAGAATGTTCTCTTTAGAGTAGTTAGCCAGTGACAAAATATAAGAGGCAGGAAAAAATTCTTTAAAAATTCTGGTGCATTGGTTTAGCTTGTTTACTGACAAGTATAAACACACACGTTATCCTGCTGTTGTTATTGTAGATACTATCATTATTGAGTTGTTTATTTTAGTTATGATATCTCATATTCAGTAGAATAATCAACTTTCAACTTCTCCTAGAGTAGTCCAGCTCAGCAAATTAGATCTGTCCTGCATTGACTTGACAAACCTGACGTCCTTCTGGACAAAGTTACTCCTCTTCTGTGAGCAAGAGATTTGTTTATTTACTTCTCCCACAGGTTAGACTTCATTCTGCTGTACATAACTCACTGGGAAACTGCCATTCTGGTTCAGATATCTATCAGAAAGGAAGTTCTTTGAACAAAAAAAGTGTCTTTCACAACTGTTATAGACAAAACATGAATAGGCTTTTAATGCATGTGCTCAGCAGGTTGAGTTATGGAATGCAAACTTTTAATTTTTGGAACTTTAAAAAATTTTATAAAAAACATTCTGAAGTAAGCTGTGCTTGGCTTTACTGAAGTGAGCATGGGAATAATAGGAGAGAAAAAATGGTGACTGTTGTGAAACCATTCAGTGGTTTCTTATTCTGTGTCTGGTGTTGTTTCGAAGGTGATGTCTAATTGTAATGGGAGTGGTGTATTAGAAATCTCTTTGAAGTTGTTGCACACTGTTGAGAAATTTTTCTAGACTAATTAGATTGATCATTTAGGATCAGACAGGCAAAATTTTAGTTGATTGGTTTTGTTTCCCTTTCTCTGATCCTTACATAGAAGCATTATGAGTTCTTCCTCCCACCTGTTATTGTTAATTATAACAAGTCCCGTAGTCATTCATGTACTCCATAGAAATATGGACACAGATGGCTGTGTTTTAGTATTTATTTAACAAAAATCTAAGATAAATATTCATATTCATGTGCATTTTGGTGGTGCAGAGCAGCAATTCAGAATTTAGCTTTCACTTCACTTGAGCACCTTGATCTCCTATTATAGCAATACATAAAATATGATTTTGGCTTAGATACTGGATTGTACAAGTTTGACTGTTACAAATACTCAGAGCTTTCCTGTTCTTTTGTCATAACAAAGCAAGGCCCAGAAAACTTAGTTTTCTGATGTTTTATTTGTGTGTTCCATGTAAGTGTAGAAGCTGTTCTTCTTCTCTTCTAAAATCAGCTGGTTACCTCAGAAAAGTCAAATTGTGCCCTCCCCTTGAGCTGCAATTTTGTTAACAAAAAGAGTGGTGATAACATTCAGCCTAAGTCTACTGGCAAGTCTGTATTGCCTGTGGATTCCTACCTCCACAGTGCTCTGTCCAAGGCCTGGAAAATGTTTTAATTCCCATATATCTCTGTGCTTGGGTACGTGCATGCATGCCACAGAGTAGTGAAGAGGAGGAAGCCACTAATTCACTTTGCTGTCTTCCCAGAGGAATCAGCATATGTGGGAAGAGTGGGCTCTTGAAGGCAAACACTGTTCTTCATTCTACTTTGAAGTACTTGCCTTAGCAGCTTGTCAGTAAAAACTGACAAAATACAACTCACTTCTCAAAATGTAAATAAAAACTTTTCAAGAAGTTACCTATCACTATTCTGGAAAAATAGCTCTCAGAGCTGCTCTTGGTAATTCTTCTGCTCCCTGTCCTGAATGTATTGCTTTCTCAAGTGAGTGCTGTGGTTGTCCAGGAAAACCAGAGAACACCTTATGGAATAACATCAAAGGGAGGCATTGACAAAGACAAGCAATTTAGATGCTCAGTTCTGGGAATGTATTGACTGAAGATGAAAGCTCTTTAGGGAAGAGACTTTGTCTTCTATTTATATAGAATCTTGCATAATTTAACAAATGTTGGGGACACTATTAATCTCATCCAACTTTAGATGTCTACAGTGTAGCTGTCAATCTTAAGAGAAGATCAATTGCACTCTAAAAGTGTCTGTTTCTCTCCACTGACTATAAAGGGAGCCCTCACAAGTAGCTCAGGTGCAGATGGCTTCATCTATATTTGGGCAGATGAATCCTGCTCTAAAATGCTTTGTAATGTGGCAAAATAACAGCAATTGATATTGAAAAAAATCCTTGGGAATGTATTTCATTCTTAAAGCAGCTGAGAAAATGAATGGCAGCTGCTGGGTTTGGTTAGTATTACATTCAACAGAGAAGCGCTAGGCCTTATCCACAGCATATCCACAACAGCATCAATCCATTCCTAGCTTCCTGAAATGTTGGTTCAGAATATAAATATGAAGTAATTTGCTTGCTCAGTACAAGAGAATAAAGCTGAACACCTGAGTTGTCAATACAGTAATAGCAGTTCAATAGGAAATGCTGTCTCCAATTGAAAAGACAAAACACTATAATTAAAATCCTCATGGGAATTACAGCAAAAAACTTTCCTATACTGCTGTTGCTGAATCCTCTGGATCAGCTGATACTCTTTTTGAACATCTCACAAACTGTTTGCTGGTATTTTTCAGAGTGGAAATGCTGTTTTGAAATGGGAAAGAACATCATGTTCTTCTACAGCAGCACCTGTGTCTTATTAGAGGCAAGTCAGTATGCTTAAAAGTTGGCCATGAGGAATCTACAAGACAGTGAATCGGCCATCTGCTCAGCAGGAGTCCAGCATAGATGGACTGATATTGCTCTTTCATACAGTGGGCATAAAATTCATGGCTGCAGCTGACCTCTATTAGAATGCAGTCCATTCAAGGTAAATATATGAGAAGCTATTCCTAAAGCTGCTTTAATTGCTATATGGGAAAGTAATACAAGAACATCCGGAGCAGCATCCTATGGAAGATATATGGACCTGTGCTCAACTGAATTATTGTAATCTCAATACACATTGAGCAATATTCCAAGCAGCCAGTTTTATCTTGCTCACTAATAAAGGAAACTGTAGGAGAGACATAAAAATGCATGTATAAGAAACAGGGAAAAATCACTGATCTGTGAGGCTAAAGAGATTTAGTGTCATCTGGCATGGAGTACATGGATGCCAAAATAACCAAGTCTAGATTCAGACTCACAAAACATGTTCCTCACCAGTTTCCCTAAAAACAGTGTGGTGAAAAACTGGAGGACTGAATTCTTAAATATTTAAGTCATGTGTGTCTGAGAAAAATTAACAATATCACACAGCACTAGGTATCTGTAGTATGTATGATGCCACCCATTTTTTTCATACTTCTGTTTTTAATTATTTCTACCATGAATAGCTTTTCAAGTGAATAAGTATTCTTCATTTCTACAGAATGCATTTTATGAAAGTACGAATAGGAAGTTAAAATAGACTTATATTCCAATTCTCCCATGATCATCAAACCTTTAAACCACCTCTAAAGAAAGCCCCTGGTTGTTCTAAGAAATAAAGTCAGCATGTTTAGGTTCTGAGAAATTCTAATACTGAATACAGTTCAGTATAAAGATTCTCTATGCCTGTGTGGGAAAACATCAGAAATGTAAAAGCTGTCCTTTCCAGCTCCTACAGGATTTTTTTTCATTTTAAGATGTATTTAGCATGTCATCCAAGTGGGATGATCTCTTCACAACTGATTAATGTGAAGATAAGTATCAGTCCTGGTTAGATGGGGTTTTCTTAAGAAATGCTCTTTGCTCAGGGAATACCTGGAAACAGAAAGAAAAGGAAGATGTCCTGGAAGACTTAAGATCATATCTACCTTTGGAGCAGATGTAAAAACTGTATCCAGTTATCCAGTTTTTATCCATTCTCTCTGCTTTAAGTTGCTTTCAGATTCCTTATACCAAGTGGTGCTTGCAGTCATTTGTACCTGCAGTTTGAGGGAGTATTGCTTTATTTTAACTATTTATAAAAGTTGAGTTAAAAAAAAAAATAGAATCCCTGTCTCACACTCACGGACAACCTTCTCATGCACTAGATGATTCTTCCTGACTTTAAAATGAAACTCAACATTTAAAAACCTGTCATGCAAATACTGTTTTAGTACAGCCTTTGTCTAAGTATAGGTGTTCCTGCTTAACTAACTGCTTGTTTTATAAAAAAAGCCCAAACTGACAAACTTTTTATTTTTATCTTGTCGATATTCCTGTTTAAGAGCAGATACAAAACCACTAAGGTAGGGCAAGATGGATTCTATCCATTCTTTGCACCTTCTGCACATGTGTGTACAAGCAATTACATTGAGGGAGCCCAGGAATCAGTTAAGGGCACAATCACAGAGACAGGATGAAGAAAAGAGCCAGCTCAGCTCTCAGGTTGTGCCTGTGTGGCTGGCATTCACATTTACATACATGAAATGAACACATTCGTTTGGGAGTCACAAAAAAACCCTGAGTCAAATGGCATTTTGCAGATTTTACTTCAGAGCAGAAATGCCACTTTAATTGAAGGCAACCAGTGAAATAAATGCTGTATTTTCAAGAAACATCACGGAGTGCAAAGGTTGTGAACAAAGCAGTAACAGCTACAATGAGCCACCAGAAGTAATAGCGAAAACTGTCTTCTATAGCATATGCACAGTTCAGGCCTTTTCTTCACACCTCAGAATGCAACAAGAATATCCATCAAACTCAATCTGTTGCTCTACCAGTGGAGATGTATTTCAAATAGAGAGTGCAGGCAGTTACCTGGGAAGATCATCTCTTCTGTAAACAACTGAGATCTATGGGTAGCTCTGGTGTAAATTCCCTGTTTTCTCTTGAACTGCTCACCAACCAGCCAGAGCTACAGGGGGCTTCTGTGCTGGAATACTGATTTTTGATGAGCCCTTCCTTTTAAAATATCTATAAATCTGGATAGCTAACTTCTAAATTTATAATCAGTGTATGTCTCACTAATTTAAATTACTAAAGCCTGAGCAAAACTATACAATGTCTGAGTTTGCATTATGGATGTACCACATATTTTTGTCCTTAATTTCCTCTTTTACATCTGAACCATGGTTAACAGCTCCTACCTATGCATGTGAAAGGCAACAGGCTTTGCTCAGCAATCAATCTAACTGCAGTGGATATTCTATACTGCTCACTTTATAGTAATTCAGAACACGGTATATCCATGCATGAGATATCATGTAATGGTTAAATCTGTGTTTCTTGCCTCCCTGGAAAGTTGTCTGTGTTCTGTATTGACTAGTTATCAAATATCAAAAGACAATGCATGAGAATTTCCCAACTTGAGTTCAGATCCTACTTGACCTATGATTTTCTGGGTGTGGACAAAATGTACCAGCTGCTCTTTCAGTGAAAAATTGAAGATATTGTTAGAATGGTGTCTAAAATGCATCCCAATGTAAATTTAATTCTATACTTAGCAGTGATCTTGAAAAATTTCTTAATTGCTTTGACTTCTGATAACATGCAAACATTGTCACTAGAAATGGCATATGCTGTATTTTGAGTAGAAAAAAATGTGTCTCCAATCTTTGCACATGTTTTTGTGCTGTTAATCATGGACTTTTTAAAAGCTCAGCTTCTTCTTATGTAAGACTGTTCCTTCAGGATTGGTTAGATTTGCCTTTATGAGTAATTTTTAGACACTACTGATATATTTTTTTTTTCATTGCATGGGGAGAAAGCTAAGAATGTAGAGGAATTTTACTTTTTTCAGGTTTTGTAGTTAGTTGAAGAATTCATTAATTTCTAAGTGAGACTTCACACTGTTACCATGAATTCTAAAACTGTTACACTGAAATTTCATGGAAACCTCTAAATTTGTACTCTTTCAAACTTTGCAAGCACGTAAATCATTGAGACTATGTTCTCTCATTCTCGTCTTAATAAAGAGTAAATTCCCTTTCATAATCTCTCGTCTACAATAGTAAACTAAAAAGCAGATCATTAGAATAATTAGAATTCTGGTGGCAAACAAACGAGCTCTCATTATTGTTTGCATGTGAAGTAAAGCTCTCAACTCATAATTCACTTAAAAATCTTCAGAATATCATGATGTTTTCATGAACAAGAGAACAAACGAAGCCTGACCTCCCAGGCACAGAGCTTTTCTCTTCTCTGTTCACCACACCATGGCTGGGCAGGGTCTGGCAGGGCTGGCAGCAGATGGGAGCTGACTGACCAGCTGACTTCTGCTGAATGGAAGAAAGTATTGTGTCTGCCTTTCCCACACGTAGGAGAGATGCTATAGAGGTCTTTCTTCATACAGCTAATTTTCATGAAATCTGTATTGCTATAATTACCTCTAATTATGCTGTGTCACATAGGGCAATGAATCCAAAAGTGATTAGGGAGAAAGGGGAGGTTGGGCAGTTAACATAGGCTATAATTTCATTCAGTTTTCATCTTCAGAATTACTACTTTCTTGCTTCTCATTTTATCTCTGTTTCTCTTACAACACTTTACCAATTTCCAGCTATGTTTATGTTTCTCTTCTTAATGGTCTTTTTTTCCCATGTACCATTTTCAACATTTTTTGTGTTCGGAAGGTCCCATCCCAGATTTGGATTCCTGATCCACCTAATCCTCCAGCTCTATGACCCTAAACCCCCTTGTTGTTTTAACAAGCCATAAAATACAAAATTGCTTTTTTCTTATTTTTTTCATTCCTCTGCACTTAATTTTTATAAAACAATTTCTCCCCATCTTTGTTGCCATTCTTCCTGAGAACAGTTTCCTCCCAGCAGTTCTCTAATAGGCACTGCTTTGATCATACAGGTTGGAATTTGCCATTGGTGAAAAAGTGCTCCCATTGCAAGATGCAGTCATAGAACAGGAATTTTTCTTCCCCCTGGCCGATCTGATCCAAACTTCCTGTGTTTACTGTGCTACAGCTGCAGCTTTTGGTCCAAGAAAGGTAACTATGAAGAATAAGATGAGGTACGCTATTTTTCTGCATACTTTACAAATGTCAAGGCTTGACCAAAGGAAGATTTCCACATGCTTTTCATCCTTCTCTCATCTTGTGAGTCCTCTGATACTGCCTGTCCTCATTTCCACTGGACTGTGACTGAAAAGTGTTCTTTCTTTTATTAAATACTCTTATCTTGCACTGAGATGTTCTGATGTCCCTCTTGCCAGGAGCAGGAAATGGTTGGGTGGCCTTGCTCTCCAGCTTTCCAAGAGGAAGGGAACGTTGGAGCTAAGAACTTTGAGAAAGGTGCTCTAAACCACAGAAATGCTTGGCCTAAATGTACAAACTTCTTATTGTCAAGTATAAACACCCTGTGTTTCCTTGCAGTGAGAGTGTGGTGATGACCCTGTAGTCCTGCATTTAATGACATTCCTAGAACACCCTGGGCCGTTAGGAGAATTTAAAAAAAAACAAACAGGAAACATTTACATACAACCTAGCATGTATTAGTCAAGATGTGTTCTGAATACATAAAAGATCACAGTTTACTGGAGTCAGCACACAGCAGTGAAAATTCACTCCTAGGCACTATTTTCACACAACCCCTTTGTGACAGCAGCCAGCACAGGGTGGGCACAGCCCTGTCACAGCCACAGCCCCCCTGACTGGGGTGAGGGCATCTGGAATGCTTCAGGTCTGTCCAGATTTAATACATCCATTGACCCTCTTACAGCAAGCATTTGGTGCAAAATACTTCAAGACAAGGAATGTAAACACAGGCTGTTCTTGTCATGTTCTGCTTCAAAGTACCTGAGAAGCAGAGGCTGCTCCCATAGCATCAGCCTGGATCTAAGGAAAAAATATGCACACAAAATTGGGGGCCCTTGTTCATACCTGGATAAATAATCCTACCCCTGGGTTGGTAAATGCAGTGCTAAAAGCTACAAAAGAATATGGACTGTGTCTTTCCCTACAAGACTCAAGGAAAAATGAAATAAAAAATGAAAATAAAAAGTCTTTTGGCCCTCATCTGTTATCTGTGGCACCTTTTCCAGGATTAGCATCCAGCAGCTTCTCTTCTTAGCCAGGGACACTTGCTGTTCACAACAGGGCCGTTTTCCTGCCATGACTCTGCAGTCCTGGCAATAGAGAAAAAGCAGGTTAAAATGGGTTGGGAGGGGTCTAGTGGAGTGCAGTGTGGTGTCAGGTTGCTGTCTGTAGTTTCAGTTGATCTGATTGTTCCCTCCCAGTAAATCTGCATGTCTGGGTGCCAAAGGAAGAAAACCTACAACTTCCTGAGCTTCAAAAAGTCCCTCTTGTTCCCTCTGAATAAGTTGCTAGAATGCCTGTTTTTGGGTCTTAGGTCACTATGAAAGGTCTGAAACACCAGATCCACCTCCTGCCTGCTTATGAAGATGTCTTAAAGTGAAAGAGAATGACACAGGGGGGTATCACCAGGAAATGTTATGGATCAAACCTTGCTGTTCTGTGAACCCGGGGTGATTTTGGGTGTGGGGCTCCCCAAGCAGAGTCCTTCAGAGGGCGTGTAAGGATTCCTAGGCTGTCCTGAGACTTCTTAGTGATCCTTCCATCATTGGTGATGCTTCAGACCTCTGTGGATAAGAAATTTGAACTGCTGAGGGATTTTTTTTTCCTTTGGTAAGTTAAGATAATGTAGATGTGAGACTTTTTACAGCTTCCAGGAAGAATGGGGAGGAAGTAACTCTCTAAATTGAGGAAAAACTGCAGTAGCTGAAAGTAAACCACTTTAACTGATAGTGAGGAATGGAGTGCCTACTCCTGGCATTGAGAGCAGGAAAGAAAGGATCTCCGATTTGATGATTAGTGACAAATTTGTGTGAGTTGGCAATTCTTTGAAAATGAAATTTATTAAACTTGAAATAAAATGTTCACCCCTGAATGAACATCTCCTTTTGTGAGGTTCTAAGATTTTGCTCATGGGCTTTCTCACTGCTATTCTCTTGTTTGAATGAATGTACCCTTAAGGCCAAAATCCATATTGCTGAGTTATTATGAAATACAGACTTTGTCTTCGTGTGCTTCTAGACTTAACTTAGCCCAACAAATGACACCTGTGTGGTAATTTTGAAGAGAAAGGCTGAGGAGAGACAGAATGAGGAGAAAGGTATAGCTGGTGGCTGATGTGATCATTTGAAGGCACTGCAGTGGTTTGTGTATTCCACTGCCTGTGTACCTGTAGGTGTTTTTTGTTCCTACCATTATCTATGTTGATATGGATAGCAATAGGAGCTTACTTGCAGTCCTAGGGTTTGTATGTACTTGAACACTTTGCCAACAGATTTTACGTGTGTTTTTGAAATCTGTTAAGGAGAAATGTGATTAGGAAAAAGCAAATTTTTCTCACATGGTGAATTTTTTTAATCCTAAAGGTTAAGTTCAAGCTTTCTCAGCATATTGACGCGAGGAATTACCCATTAATTAAATAACATGAGTCATATTCTACCATTGATTTTTTATATATTTCTTGCCGTTTGATTTTAATTAATGGGAGTTCTGTACATAGAGGATTCAAGAAAAGGTCCAGTGTTTAGAATCGGAACTATAAAGTAAAACATGAATATGGTAGTGTGGTTTGCTAATTGCAGTAACGATTGCCATCAGAGCCTCCTACACTGTCTGTGCTCAGGCAAGATTGCCATATGTCACAGGAAGCCTTGCCTGAGCAAGGACAATCAACCCCACAGTTGATTCACTGCTATTAAAATGAAACACAGCTTTTAATGTCTTTGGAGGGTACTGAAAAACTTGAAGGTAGGAGAATGCAAGGTGTATTTACCTCCAGAATAAACCTGTATTTTAATCCATAGGTTTGGCATTTTCATGGAGGAATTCAACTGCCGGCATCAGGAAAGTTTAAAAGAGGGCTCCTGCTCATGGGCTCGATGCACTGAGCTTTGCTGAATTCTCACTGCAGAGGCAGGTAAATGTATTGGAGCTAATGTCTGCAGCCCTGGGTCAGAAGCAGGGCTGCACTGTGCTACATGGAATTTCAGTGGAAATAAGACAGTGCTCTCTCCGAAGATCACACAGTCTAAAATAGTGTCAGTGCTGAGTGTTTGTGTGTGGAGGCTTTTCCATGAGCCAGAACTGTGCAGCATGGTTCTTTTCATAACACAATGAACTTTGCTGCTCAGAGAAAGCACCTTCAGTGCTCAGGAATCAGGAAAGAAAATTTAGATTGACAGGGTAACGCGTAGGCATAGCCAACATACAGTGCTTAAAAAGATGTACTTGAAAGGAAGTTCAGAGCTGTTGGTTATTTCTTCCTGCTCCACTCTGCAGTTCTTTATCTGGATATACAGAACATTTGGCCTTATTAGAAAACAAGAACAGTGTATTTTATGGCAACAAGAGGCCACAGAGACCAAAACCAGAGATGCCATCTCCCATAAAATTGTGAAGCTCCCAGAATGACTCCTCAGCTTGCTCCTGGTGTTTGCAAGGAGCAATCTCCAGCCAGCCAGCCTGGGACCAGTCATTTAGCTCACTCTGACCAACCTTCTGTCTTAAAAAGGATCAGAATTGCTAGGCTGTATCTGCCACAGTGCCTGCTTTTTCCCCCACCCCCCCTAGTTCTGGTTGTCTTGCAGGATCGAGTCCTAGTTGCATAATTACCCTTTCCAGAATTAAACAGATAAATTGACCTTAAAGAGATAATGTTGGCATTGGCTGCAGCATCAGGTTCTTAATAAATCAAGGGGCTTTAAAAGTGGTGGTTTTTCTAAACATTAGTTTCCACGATTGTAGTATTTTAGTGAATTTTCAAAACAGACTGTACATTCAGCTGAAAGTCAGCAGCTTCCCTCTGCAGAGCCTGGTTCCCTCTGTCTCTGCACGCTGCAAACATGCACATTACAAGCTGTGGAGAAATTTTCTTCCAGCCCTTGTCACAGCATGCTTTCCAGATCTTTGCATTGCTCCCCTCAGTATATTTGGGATTAACTTGCACCCCAAACACACCCCACAGCATCAGGGAATTTTATGTGTGTGATTTGTTCTGGTGTGGCATCACACAATATAGCCACCACGTAAGGCAGAAGCAACAATTAAAATTGATGTTATCCATTTAAATAGAAATGATTTTATTAAGATTTACTTTGAGAGTGTAATATGACTGACAACCAGTGATTATTTTAAATAACTTTTGAAGCTAACAGCAGTGGACACTCTGTGTGTGTGTATGCATGTGTGTGCAGGGGTCTTTTGTAATGCTTGGAGGCTGCTTAGCTGACACCCCAAATCAGGGAGCATTGTTTTTCAAACTAATTTTTATTGTCACCCAGTTTATTCTTTTTCTCATGCTATGTGTCCCTTGTATCAATTTTAGACTAAAGTAGTGCAAAAACAAAAAAGGTAATGGCACTTTCCACAGCATTTCAAAAGGTTTTTAAGTGGAAAAAGGTATTTAGTATTTTTAATAAGCATCTTCAATACTATTGAGTTGGTTTCTTTGTTCATATCACAAGATTAATTATGCTGTCAAGCACTTTCAAGGCCTGCTTAACAAAGATTCAGTGATATAATGGTTTGCTTCGCATTGCCTTTTTTCTGCATAGCAATCACAATCAGCATTAGACAATTTAAAACCCTTTCACAAGCCGGAAGTTCTGAAGAGCCTTTTAATCAACAAAAGTAATTTTGCAAACAACTAGATACAGCGTTTTTCATATTAACTAACTTGTATTAAACTCTGCTATGTGCCTGAATCTCTGGTTCTGGTAATGGATTATTCAGATTTGCAAGAGACTAAAAGTGGGGAACACAATTAGCACAATATGCAGTTTGTACCCCATGAAAATTGTAATCTCATGCCATTCTCCAGCTTAATAGAAGCATGGTATTAGTACTTCACTGCAGTTCCATATATTATAATTTTCTCTTAATATGTTGTCCTTGTATAATTACTTATTTTTTCTAAATGCCTGGAAATGTAATCTGTGTTTTAAGGGAGACCACTCTTTCTATAGGACAGGTTAGAAATCAAATCCTAATACATGACAAGATTCTGAAATTCAAGTTACAATAGGAAAATCTGTTTAGAAACACTTGCCTTCTAAAATCATCGAGCTCAAGAATGCTTTATTCAGTAATTTTATTGCCATATAGCATTGTAAGAAATCCCACATGATTTAAAAACCCTTATTTGATGGAGAGATTGCAAAAGCAAAAACACACTACGATGGCTTTTTTTTTTTTGTCAAGCACGTATATAAATGAAACTAACCTGTTAATGACACCTTTAAAACACTCTTTTTTTTTTTTTTTTTTTTTTTCTAAACTGCTAGAAGCATTAATTTGTACCATTGCTGCATGTGGTAATTAGCAACTTCAACAGTGATTTTCTCTGCCCTAAACCTTTCGTGTTTGACACTATTCCAACCCGGGAGAGGAGTGACCCTGGGATGCAGTGCTACAGGACAAGTGGAGCAAATCCTGTCACAAGAAATAACAGGGTCAGAAGACATTGCTAATGAAGTCATAGCAACTGGTTTAAAGAGCCAATCAGAGAAGGCAACAATCTGTAAATGAGGATATAATTAGCAGAAAAAATAACATGCTTTGGTTGGATTCTAGGGGAGCCAGTAATGAAGGCAATGACTGGATATTGAGAGAGATTCCAAAAGATTAGAGCAAACATTGTGCAACAAAGAATACCTAATTAGCAAAAAAGTGAATATGCCTTAATTAGAAGAAAAATGTATGATTGAAAGACATGGAGTAGGATTTTAATATGAATATAATAATGACTATTAGCCCAAATCTCCAGGATGAAAAATAAAAGTCCTATCTTCACTTTTTTTGCCTTTTCCATTTTGATAAATGGTCGTGAAGAAGATGGACTGTAAATTCATGTCATGGCTGGGACATTAATACTATTAAAACAGACAATTTTGAGACAGTAATTTAATGGGTTTCCACCCAATTTACACATTTACTGCCCCTAACACAGCACTGCAGACAAAGCAGCTCTGTGTCTTTTGGCTGGCCTTAATGTCCTTCTGGTGTGAGGAAGTAATTATGGAAAGAATTTCAGGTGGGGCTCCTGTGGCATGTGAGCTAATGCTTGCTCCAGGTCTCCTGCTAATAGGAAGAAACCCTGGGTGGTTCTTCATACAGCAAAAGAGCCAATGGTGCTGAGGCCTTGATTGTGTGTACAGAGCTACTGCACTGCTGAAACTTGCATTTATTTGTTGCTGGTTGGTTGATTTTTCTTCGGGTTTTTCAGATTATTTTTGTGTGTGATTTTTTTTTAAGTAGGGACTGATCCAAAATTCATTAAATGCAAAGAAAAAGCTTCCAATGCATTCACAGGCTTCTGGATCAGATTTGGAGTGAGCAGAAACCCTGGAAATTTTATTAGTAAAAATTAAACATGTTATTATCCTGAACATAATAGACCCAAATAGAAGAATCCCATAATGGATTGTGCCAGTACAGTATATGCACAGTATTTATGGCTAGCAGTGATGAAAAGTATAATGTTCTACTGCTTATCATTTTATTACAATAGAAAAATCAGGACTCTAACTTGTTAATAATTTTTCACCTTTATAGACATCTAAATGATATTATATTTCCTCCCTTTTTTCTTTTTACAAAATGGTTCTAGGATATTGATTGTCATTTATTTTTACTCATGATATTTAATTGTCATAATTAGCAATCCATGTCTCATTCTCTATCTTAAAAATATCCTGTCAATTTTATAGCATATTTATAGATTAATTTAAATGTATAATTTAATTTATTGCTGCATACCTTTGGTTTGTCTGTAACATTAAAATACTTATGGTACAGAATATTTTAATTAAAACTATTCATCAAATGAAGTCCAGGTAGCATCCTTATCCTTGTTTGCAGTAGGGGGTTCTGGCAGTGAAAGCAAGCAAAATAATGGGTCAATTAAAAAAAATCTAAATATAGCTTTTTCAGAGATCTGATTGCTTAACTCAAGGTTAAAAAATAAAAAGAAAGAAAAAATAAAAAGAAAGAAAGAATGTGTTTGTCAGTGGATTCCACAAATTAAATTATTATTATTTTTTTCCTCTTGCAGACATCAAATCTGCTAATGTCATGGCCAAAGCAGAAGTAAAACTAGACAAGAAATGGGCTTGAATTTTCATGTGTGACATATCTCAATTTGACAGTGTCTGCAGGAAATTGGGATATTGTTTTCAGAGGATTCTTGTGAAAGGAGCTGTACTATTAATTTTTTCTAATGCTGGGAAATTCACCCTCTGTTTATGAGAATCAAAGTATTTACCTGTTTAGATGAAGTGTTTCTTCATATTTAAAAAAGGAAAAATTTGAATGGTATTTCTAATAAACTAAGAGTTATTAGTTTGCTGTGCTAGGGAAGAAATACAGCCTAACAGTGTGATGAAAATCCAACCTCCAGCATAACTGAATCAAGGTTTTACTGCAGCTCTCAGCTGACAGTAGGTCTACCATTCTTTTGCCATGTATGCTATTAATTCACTTTCCAGAACTGTCAGGTACTCTGAAAGTAAGAGAAATATACTAAAAATATCAATGTATTTCTCTTCTTCCTTTTGCTAATGTATCTCCACCAATGCTATTTTAAATTAAGCAATGAAGTAGTGTTGAAAGTTCTGACTGGCTCTGATAACAAAATAGATTAAAAAAATTAACCAGTTAAACAAGAAAAATAAGAAGAAATAGAATCAGCTGACAACTTAATTGTTCAGCTTGTATGCAAATATTCTGACAATAATTTGCCAATGCTTTTGAATATAAGTTTAGAAACACATAATTATAACATTAATTGTTTCTTCTGCTTTAATTCTAGGTTTCTGTCACAAAATAGAAGGCTTAACTGTAATTCATGAGGAAATATAAAAAGTATATTCATTTTGTATTCAATTAGCTTTAAGCACATTCCAATGCAGTGCAGTGTTACAATAATTATTTATGTTAATCTACAGAGGAAGATAGAGTACATTGGCATAATAAATTGTCTTTATGTTGTGTAGCAATGCCTTTTGAATCACCTTCTGTACTCACAAACAACAGCATCTACCTGAATGGAGGAGTTGTCAGATTGCAGGATAAAGACAATGAATTAGTGGCACGTAGGGATGATACAGCCCTACAAAATTCATCATTCATAGCAATATTTGGGTTTTAAACTATGGTATAATAAAATTGAATGTCTGAGTGTGAGTGTGAAGTGAGAAGAGAGGACATGACGCTGGAAGGCTGGATTGGAATTTGGCCTGGGTTTCTTATTCTTATTCCAGCTCTGAATGCTAAATTAATCACTGAGATTTATATGAAGGTGAAAGCTACACAACATCTTCATCAAGGAAAAATAGGGTTACAATTCAATAAATTGTGTGGTAATACTTTATTGACTAATGAATATACAGCTCCTTCTAACTGCAGTATTTTACTTTTGGGGACTGTAACAGCATTGCAATTACATTACTGATATTTGCTAAAAATATGTCTGTCTTCTCTCCTGATCTTAAAACATGCTTTGAGAAAGGAAGTGAAAGAAGACCCAGAGAGAGCAGCTTTTGGACCATCCCAGAGTCTTGAGGGGAAATAAGCCATGCACAGGTAATAACAGTGCAAACAAGTTGATGCTGCTATTTTTAAACAAGCTGTTATTATTGACTAGCAGAGGTTGCTGTGGGTGGGATGCTGTTAATGACAAAAGCTCTGGAGCAGTGGAATTGCTACTAATCCATGTGCTAGAGAGCCTGATAACAAGAAACACCTAGGTGCAGGATTAAATGGTCCTCTTAAATAATTTCTGCTACATACTTGATAAGGAGTCATAGCATCCTAAGCAGACCCTTTTCTTTTTCAGAAATCTATCCACAGAGATCCCATATTACTCCATTCACAAATTAGAGAGATGAGGAAATCTTTAGGGGGTTATTAGTGAAGCTTTCAAAAAGAGAGGAACCAAATGACTTTGAAACAGACAAGAAACATTCTGAGAAAAGCTATTTTAGGGAAAATATTCAGGGAAAAAAAGGTCATGACACTCAGAAAAAATCGGTGACCAGTGAAATGAAAGAATGGCCTGAAGTTTTGTCAGGACAGGGTTAGGTTGGAGATCAGGGCAAGGTTCTGCTTCCCCCAGAGGGTGCTGGGCACTGCCCAGGCTCCCCAGGGAATGGGCACAGCCCCGAGGCTGCCAGAGCTCCAGGAGCCTTTGGACAGCGCTCCAGGGATGCCCAGGGGGAATTGTTGGGGTGTCTGGGCAGGGACAGGGGTTAGACTCATGATCCTCGTGGGTCTCTTCCCACTCAGGATGTTCTGTGATGCTCTGCTGTATCCTAAAGCAGATCCATGAGTGTGTAGCACCCTGAAGGGCTGCAGCTGATGGAAACTTGGCATTTTGCAGATGAATGGCGTGCACTGAACAGACTTTTCTTTTTCTCAGATCCCATTTTGCTTTTCCTGGTGGCTGTCGTAGCCCACACAGGCATGGAGTGAGAGGACCAGCCTGATCTGAGATCCTGAGTGAATTTGCTGGATTGTGGAGTCATTTGGCATCTGGCAGGGGAGCTGTGGTTGTTATTTCCTGCAGCTGGTTGTGAACATGTGCCTGCTGACCACATCTACCTCACCAGGAGGTGAAAATTCACAGAATCATAGAATGTTAAGGACTTGGAATAGGCCTTAAAAATCATCTAATCCCAACCCTCCTGCCATGGGCAGGGACACCTCCCCCCAGCCCAGGTTGCTCAAGGCTTTATCCAAGCTGGCCTTGAGCAGTGCCAGGCTGAGCATCCACATCCTCCTGGGCAGCCTGTGCCTCACCACCCTCACTGGGAAAAATTTCTTCCTATCAGAGGCAAAGGAACTGTGATCTTGTTGATACCTACACAAATTCAGGTTATAAACATCTTGAGTTTTGGCCCATGTGTTTCTGCAGTTCTCGCTTTCTGTAGTTAATAACTAGAAACAATATGGCCACATAAATTACTCCAGAAATAGGCAAAATGTGTTAGTTTTATATTATCAGATTTCCTTAAAAAGAACTTGCAACATTTTGACATGAGTTTGGGATCTAAATTGGTTTTAAAAACAATCTTTGAAAATTTGTGACATTAATTTGCTTCTTTAAATCATAAACAGCTCAAAAATCAGAATTTTCCAGAATTTGAAATCAAATTAATAAATCAGCTTACATCAACTCAACCTTGGGTTTCTGAAAAGATTTGTGAACTTTAACAGCTATTTCAACAGGCCTGTTCTGCATTTTGATTTTCTAGTGCAATGCAATCCAAGTGAGATTTATATGACTACACATTTTGTAGCAAACATTCACAGCTCAAAGCTATTACCTGACTGTCTTCCATATCAGGCCATTTATGTATCTAAGAAAACACTGGCATCTGTTTAATATTTTATTGCTTTAAAAATATCTTTGTTGTTCAGATACAATCTCATGCTAACATTTTCATGAATAGAGCCTTTATTCTTTCGGTAGAGAAGAGGACATTTACCTTCCCATAAATAATATTAACTATGAGTTGACCCATAATCTGCATTGCAAGAAAATCCTGTAATAAGAATTTTCCCTTCAGAATGGGTTGTGAGTTTATTTGTTTTTTATTTTTTCTTAAATTTTCTAATATTTTCCTTGATTGCAAACAGGAAACATCTAATGCCTTGTGACACTTTGTATTGAACTTCAAAAGTAATACATTAAAAACATCCATAACTGCTTCCAGCTTTAGGCCTTAATAGTTTATATTATTACAGATACATTAATTCTTAAGAAGCTTGAAATGCGTACAGGCCTATCCCCTCATTATTAAAAATGCAGAACTTATGTATCCTATCAATCCATATACTGTAGATCACTTTATCAAGGAAGAAAATGTAATTATCCCTATTTTATAGACAAGTTAATGCCACAGTGAACAAAGTCACAGAACAAGTAGAGCTCCTGTAAAAAGAAGACTGACAAAATAAAAATTCTGTTGCCTACATCTTTTCCATTTTGATTTCTCTCAAATTAACACACAGCTAATTGGGTTTTTTTTATTCTTTCAACACAGGGCTGCCAAAATAGGAGCAAATTTAGTAAAATAAAACACAGGGTGAACAACTTCAAATCAAACCTGCTTCAAAGCAAGCTCTGAATCAGAAAGACAGGGACAACCTTGAAGCAAAATCTTGCAGTGTAGTACAGAACAGTTTTTCATGATCCAGCACCACACAGAATAGAAATACTTCCTTGATGAGAGTAAGAGAGAGAGAGAAACGGCTCTCTTTCCACAGAGAGATGGCTCAGTCAAATAGGTAAGAGGTTCATGGCACCTGCCTGTCTACAGGCGTGAAGTGGATCTAAACCCAGCAAATTGCTCAGTTCCCCCTAAGAGAAAAAAGGCTTTAGTTACTGACACCATTGGAGCACTCAGAGCTCAGCAGAGTTTCTCTGTCTTCATCCTGCCTGGATATGGGCTTTGCAGTGCTGTCTAGCTCCTGATACTCAGCATTTAACAAATGAACACTTAACAGGGCTGAAATGGCCAAGGACAGGTTGAGAAGGCTCAAGGTTTCCAGCCTATGTCAGGGCTCAAGACGAGCAGGAGGAGGTGGATGAAGTGTACCATAAACCTCCTCTTTTCATGGTTTTGTCAACTCCAGCCCTCCAAACCTTGCCCTTTGTACCCAGGGTCTAGTCCAGAAGATCTGTGTGTCCCTGTGTAACATCTGCTAGGAGCTGTATTGAAAAACACCTGAGGGCTTCTCTGCTTCTCAAGCTCTGGAGAAGGAGCTCACCTCTCCCTTCCAAGGTCTCTGCTGGTCCTGTGACCTGGCTGCCAGCACAGGGAGAGCAACAGAGCTTCCATGTGCAGCTTCACATCAAGGACAGATTTTCATCTCTGCCTGAATCCACATCTATGGTGTGATGTCCTTTACTGACATCAGGAGTGCAGGAGAGGAGGGAAGGCTGTGTGAGAGTGAAGTGGGTAATTGCTGGCTAAACAGTAAAGCCATCAGCTAGCACAGATGTGAATGATAAAGAAAAAGATGGGGGGAATCTTCTCAAGAAATCAGTGCTCTTTTCTGTCTTTCACCAAAGATTTGGACTTCTGGGTGTTGCTTCAAGCAGAGCTTTTAACACAAACCCCTCAGTGTGAGAAGGGGCTGAATTCAAGTGTGACTTCAAGTGACTCCATTGAACCAGTCAGAGACAATGTGTACCCATCTAGGAAAAAATACATGGCAATTGTGTGATAGAAATGCAATTATATGGCAAATAGATACAAAGGGAAATGCAGAATACATCAACAGCAGAAATGAAAAACATGAGAAAGGAGCTCAGTCAAAAACAAGATGGAAAAATTTGGTGTAAAAAGCTAATCTGTGAAATGCTAAAGTAGATGAAACATTAATTTTAAGATATAAAAATGTTTTGATCTCAAATATAATTGTCATTCATAATTTGAAAATGACAAATTGATATAGTGATTGTGTGCATTGAAACTGCAGTGAAGATGTTTTATGAAAATTTTAGGGAGAGAAAAGCAAGGAAAATTTTACGAAAATTCACAAAAACATGTTGAAAATAAGATCACAAGAATAATTGATATAAGAAATTAACCAACTGGCCCTGGTACCGTGGTTATAAGTATTAACACTGTGAAAACAAAAAAGGTTGGAATACAGTCCAAATGTTGGTTTCCCAGGAACACCAACCTGTACCAAAATACTTGGGTATGCTCAGCTCAAAAAAAAAACCCAGATCTGTGTGGCTGAACTGCCAGTGCTCACAGATGATGAAAATAAGAAAGAGAAAGATTTCTTGTGTGTAGTTTTTGAACATGACTGTAGGAAACACCAGCACCAGGTGCCTGTTTCTTCAGCAGAGCACATTTCCCTACATTTTTCAGAACAAACAGTGAGTGAGAAGGTGCTCAGATGCATAGGAGAGAGAGAACTCTCCATTCCTGACTGCTTGTCTGCATGTGCTTTTACACATCCTTCAGCTAAATCAGAGATCCAAATGGAAAATTAATTACTTACGGACATCAAGTGAATTTGTGACACTCCCTGGAGACTTTGTGCCCATAAAACGTCTAGGTAGTCTTTCTTTTCTGACAGATATAAGATATAATTTAAATTTAATGTATACTTCAAGTATTATTAAGTAATGAATCAATTATTAAATGTAAGTTACTAACATATTATAATATTTTGTATTTTCTTTTTTTGGTTGTACATCTGTGATTTACAAATATAGAAAATATTGGGGGGAAAAACAACATATAGGGTGTATGCAAATTTACAGACATTACCCATACAGTTGTTACAAGTTTTTTCTTTTAGAAGATGGAAATCTTATAGAAAAAAATGGTTTTTATTTGCTATTACAAGTAACAGAAGCTTCAAAGAGGAATAAGCATACAGGTGTAAAGAGAAGCAGAGATGGCAACATGGAAGGGAAGAGACCAAAAAATGCTGTAGTGTCTAAATTAAAATCATAAAATGTTTCCACAGTTAGGATGCAAATCTGTGTGAATTAATGCCTTCACTCCTGGTCTTTGTTTCTGCTGAATTTCCATCCTCCTACAGAGATGTGATGGAGGGCAGGTGGGAGCTCTGTTCTGGATAGAAAGAATAAATATAAGTAGGCAAACATCCTTTCATTTGCTTTTAAAATCATTTAGAGAAGGAGAAGAGGTGGGAACAGAGAATTATTAGTAGGATGAAGTTAAATGTAGAAAATGAAAATAAAAGTTTCCCCATAACTGTTACAGAGAAATTATTTTATTTTAAACAACTACTGGCCTAAATTGAAATAACAAAGCTGCCTTTATTTAAGAGAATTTCAATGTATATAAATCTTTCAATAATTGTATTTTTATCAGTAAATTTCTATTTTAATGCCTGCAAGAATATTTTGTATGCAGGTTTATTTAGCAATACTATGTGATGTCATATTGAAGGAAGTTTTCTTCATTTTATTTTTTTTTTCCAGTATCTCACCTGTACCCTTGTTTGTTGGAAAAGTACGTTTTTGTGTCTGTATTCCCAAACCAGTCTTTTAATTGTAAAAATTTCTATTAATTCTTATTAATTGATAAAGTGGTTCTACACAAAATCTGAGAAAACACCATTGACTTTTCTTCTATATTTTCATCTGGACTGGACTGATTTTCCTTGGAAGATAATACCTGAGGAATCAGGCAGCTCCTCATGTTTTTTTTTCTTAATTGATGGAAAAGGACAGACAAAATATTTATAATACTTTCCAAATATTCCTTCAATAAACATTTTTATAGATAATTCATTTTTAACAGACTGCCTATGCTGCCTGTTTGCAGGATTCAAAGAGGAAATGGATGGAGAACATCAGGTCCCCAAGCTTTGAGAAATTCTGGCCCAGGATCTTGCTTAGTAGATGAGCTTTTAATGTGCCACACCACGTAAAACAACCCCTGTCACAGTGAAAGGGACCAGCATTTTTACTGTTCACACATGAAGTTTTACTTTTTGCACAGTTATAACAGCAGTTATGAGAAATTTTTTGTTGTGTCAGTTAAGCTCTACAAATAAGTTTTTGTGATGTGTGAAATAGTTAAAAGTGCAAGCAAACCTAAGTTTTGAGTTCTGACTTCAAATTCA
Source organism: Eopsaltria australis (assembly GCA_034509425.1). Taxonomy (NCBI): domain Eukaryota; kingdom Metazoa; phylum Chordata; class Aves; order Passeriformes; family Petroicidae; genus Eopsaltria; species Eopsaltria australis. Next base: position 887,197 of record JAVTVJ010000110.1, read on the forward strand.
GCTCTGAACTTATTTATTTGCTCAAGTATAAAATGATAAAGGTGCCTGTCCAAGGCTCTTAAATCATAACTTTTTTTAATTATATGGTCAATTAAATTAGATTTAACCTTAACAGAACTGAATTAAGTTCTAGAGGAACTTACCATTGCTTTTCATCCCCTCACATCTCAGACTCCCTCATCAAACAAATGAGGCCCAAAATGTGGGATATTTTGAATTATAAGGAGGAAGTTCTAGAGTCTCATAGGCTTCAAAGAGGAAGCCATAGACTATTCCATGTAATGAGGAAATTAGTCTAATTGTTTCTGCTAATTGCAGCTGTTGTTGGGTGGCAGAGAGGAAGAAATGATGGCTGGTCTCAGGCTGGTTGGGTGCCTTCTTGGTTAGGCATCATATCTCACCTCAGGTGAGTGTGAGGGGCTCAAGGTGCTTGTGTGGAGATGAGACACTCCTACATTGCTCTGAGCAAACTGCTGAAGTTCTGTGAACTAAAGTCTGATTTTAACATGATGGAACTACTGATATCAAAGGGGCTCAAATCTCTTATGTCCAGACAAAACCCATGCTAACAGTGATCTGTGGCCAGGGATGCTGAGTGTCTGTGTATTTCCATGCTGTCCATGGGAACCAGTGGGTACTCTCCTCTTTTGAACTCAGTTATTTACACAAATTCCCTGTGTTTCCTGTGCCTACTCCTATCCAGAGCAGTGGCATTCCTGTGAAGATTCACAGGCTTTATCCTCTATCTGCTGATATAATTAGCTTGCCTGAGAAGCAAAACAGATTAGCTGTCTTGAGCCAGAGGCACATGCTAATGGAGCTGGGAGATGGCTTTATAGCACACAGCTGTATCCTCAGAGCTACATCCAAAGGTCTTGGACACCCACAGAACTATTCCCATTTACCTCAGCACAAGTGGGCTAAGGCCCTGAGCTTTGGAACTGTTTGTCTCAGAGTGTAATGTGCATTGGTGTCAAGCATGGCTGTGCCCTAAGAGCAAAATATTAACCTATAGTAACAGTACTTTGCACTTACCTAGCAGCTCTCAAATAATCATTCCTGTGCACTTTAATTAATTAACCTTTACAACAACATGTCTTTGAGGGTTAGCTAAGGATCAGAACTGAGTGACGAGTTTAAAAAGTCTCCAGTTATTCATTTATGCTGGGACTATTTTTGATTGGAGTGTATTTTTGTCTTTTTTCAGATTTTTCTTTCTCATAACACTGTTTTTAAAAGCATGTTTTAATCATAAGTGCTTAAATATTCGTCAAGCAAAAATGAGTGTTCATACTTTTACTGGCATCTATTGGGTAACAGTTCACTGCTTCTGCCTTTTACTGCTTCTCCTTTCCCTGCACCTGCTGCCTCTTTCCCCATATCCCTTAATCATTTTCTGGTGTGTCCTCACCAGTCCCTATTAAAGCAATGCTGATTCTTAAACCTCTTTGTTCCAGTGTGAAATCCAAAATATTAAGGCAGGCAGAATCATTTATGAGTTGCATTGGACTGGTGGGCAAAGATGGACAATTAGAGGAAAACACACCGGGCCTCCCAACTCACTGTACTAGGAGTTTTATTAACAGCTCTTTAGGAAGTTGGTCTTAAAGAGATGACAACTCAAAGACATTTGTGAATATTTTTGAATAATTAAAATATTTCATTTTCCTCTGAGTTTTAACTTCCTTGGAGATTATGTTAATGGTAGATATAGACACAGTGTAGAAGTCCTGATAGTTGTTTTCTAGTCTTTAAATATCACTGTCTCTCTTTCACCCGTGGGTTAAAATAATGCAACATTTAGACTTTTCTGGAGGAAAAAATCCTTACTTATGGTTGTTAAAGTTTAGGTAATGTCTCAATATTCTGCTGGAGCCTAAAATTTGGAGTAAAAAGAGTACAGAAATACCAGACTAAATGGGCTCTGTTGGATCTAAACCAGTAACTAGCTAAAAAAAATTTGGAAAAGGATCTTGATTCTCCGTCTTCCTTTTCTGTGACCTAGAAGGAAGAAGTTCCTTTCCTCATGAGTGTATTGTTATTGAGTTTGTCAAAAAACTGAAAATTTTTTTGGGTTTCTTTCATTTGAAATGTTTACTTCCTGGGAATCATTAGTTAATGCATCTTGAACTGCATTAGCTCATTCAGGTTTGTGGTTGATCTGATAGCTGTGTTCCATGAATCCCATGTGCCATCTGGCTGCAGCTCCATTTGGATCATGTTTAGTCATTAGCTGCTGAAAAGATCTGTGGTCATTTATCTTAGTGAATCAGAACTGGAGTTTAGCATTATTTTTATATGACATGAAAAGTCTTTTTTTTAGCAACTTATTTTTTAGGTTTGCTTATTTTATTTTTTTAATTCGCTTTTAGGCTTATATTTTTAATTGCTCAATTACAAAGATTACATGTTGTTTGTTTGTTTGTTTATACTGAGTCATTATATAATGACCCTGTGCTAGGATTTCTCTTGAAGTCTAAATGCTCCTTATTGTTCTATTGTTTCATTTAAAAGAACAATCATTGGTGACATGTAAATGAGTAAAGTTTTATAAAAATAACTTGGAATAAATTTTTAATAAGACGTATTATTATCCTTTGACTCATAGCAAGTCATTCATAAACACCATTAAATCCTGATAATTATAGCTGTAGCTGCAGGGTTACTACCTTTACAGTCCTCATGCAGACTTCATTTAGAGGTCCAGTGGGGACATGCACACAACTGCTACAAAATGTTGCTATTAATGGTTTCCTTTGGAACAGTATTGTGCTAGATTAAACATTCACTCATGAAACAAAAATGTTTATAGGTCATCTAATAGCTAAGCATTCTGTGGCTTAAAGTAAATCCTTTAGCATTGGATTCCAGATTTTAGGACTTGCACAATGTTCTTTTTTTCTTCTGTATACAGGAAAAAATATAGAGATCTTGTACTGCAGCAAAAAGCTCAGCAATTTTCTCTGAATAATGCAGCAATCACCATTTCCCCCAAAGTAAATTGGACTATTTTGGTTTATAAAGCTGCTTAATAACTTTTGCAGTACCTCCTTCTCTTTTTTGCCCCCTTGTTGCTCAGTTTGAGTTACCTTCTGGGACAGAATGGATGCAGGTACTTACTGCTTTCAGCTTCATGTCTTATGAAATACATTCTAATGTATTTCCAGGACATTCAGGTCTAGATGTAAACATCACAGCTCTTGTTCTTCTAGAAAATAATCTTGACATCGATTTTGGAGCTGCATAGGCTCATTTGAGTATCTTCTAATGTAAATCCTTCCAGGAACATTCAACAGAAAGGATTTTTAGGAACATCAGTATTATTACATCTGAAAACTTTGCTCTATCCTAAAAAAAAAAAAATCTCTCAAGATATTTTTGAACCCTAATGTGCAGTGGAATTTGCACCATCTCCTTTTGATAGGTGCCATTTTCCCTTTCCCAGTACTCTTAAACTGATGACAGCAAGCTGCTATTGATACTACACCCCTAGAAACTGCTTCCACCTTTGACTGATTTTACTTTTACACCACCTTTTTGCAGTCTTCCCACCACTGTTTGGCTTCCTTCAATGGGCTTTGCTCACTGAAGGCATCAGAGCTGAGATTCTGCAACCTGTGGCAGGAAGGAAGGAAGGAAGGAAGGAAGGAAGGAAGGAAGGAAGGAAGGAAGGAAGGAAGGAAGGAAGGAAAAGAAAGAAAGAAAGAAATTCATCATTGCTTTAATTGAAGGCTGAGCCAGCCTTTTGCATTCTGACAGGTGTTAATATTGTTCTACAATTTTGCAAATACTCTTCCACAGTTGGAGGACCCCAGATGGACAATATGACTTGTACAAATTAATGGCATTGTAATTAAAGATATTCCAGCATACCATAAAAGATGAAGAAATGTTTGTTAAATAGAAAAGGTGTTTTGAAATGCTGTGATGATCTGATATACAAAACAGCTTCTAATTTGTTCTCCTGGTACTAATTGCCAGTAGTCACTAGATAAGATTAGACTGATGTTAATTCACTGTGTTAGGCAGCAAATAGTTATCCTTGCAGGTGTATTTCTCATGGCCATCAAACAGATTTAATAAAAGAGGTGAGTATTGTTAAAGAGCAATATCAAACAAAGAACTAAATCCATTTTTTTCCCTTTTTTATTGCTGACCCTTACTTTTCCCAGAAGGGTGAATCACTGCTAAGATTTTAGGCATTAGTACAGCAAGTCTTGATATAAACCCAGTTCCTCAGTCTAGGAAGATGTTACCTTTTTCTTTAAAATAAAAATTCCTAAAATTATACCTCAAGTCTTCCCCACTCATCTTTTAAGAAACATTACCTGAAAAACAGCATTAAAATATTTTTTCCATAAAAGTTATTGAAAATATTTATTGTGGGTATGTTAGAAACGATGAGAGGGAAAGGAGAAAAAAATTAAGGCTAAGGAACATAGAACTAATTACATGTATTCCTTAAGGCTTCTTTAAGGCCTCATGCTGGATACCCAGGGAGCTAGAAAATAAGTTTATATGTCTTAGTAAATCAGCATAATGATTCTTTTTAGTGTTTTGGTGTGACTCTCGGAATTTTTGAGTATTAATAGAAAATAATTCCTGTCTATTCCCTTTCTACACCCCTAAGGGAAAGATTCCTACTTTTAAGCCTTTTGCATCGGCACATTTTGCTAAATTTATTTATATTTTTTTAACTTGTGCAGATTTTCAGAACTTTTGAAGGAATCTCTCTGAGGATTCATAATAATGGAGACAGTGGCAACTGGAGACTTCCCAATAAAATTTCCTATTGTCAATTACCCTTAAGAACATCTCATCACTTTATTTAAATGTACAAGCTGGTTTATGATGCATTTACAGTCACTGGCAAATCCATTGTTTTATCATTTTGGGACCACTAATAACAGGCTCCTGAAATCTTGAGGACAGAAAGGAAGTTTAATAATAAATACCAGGTCTACTATACCTCAATTCCCCCTGCTTTTTATTTATTAAACAGCAACATAGTCAGCCAGTATGAATTACAAATAAACATTGGCTGTTCAATTCTTCACCACTTAAACAAGTGTTAACATGGGTGACCTAATGGAAATTTTAGGGTCTTGCCCTAAAATACAGAGAACCCCATACCAGAAAGGCATAGCAAAGCATAGCTGTCACATTGTGTGACCTGCCAACCCTTTCCTTTTCTGGCCAGACTCAACTGATATTTGCTCTGCTCTGAATTTTAATTAGTGACAGTGTATTTTGGAGATGATTCATCCAGAAGTGCTGATAAAGCAGTGAGATTGAGCAAATGAGTGTTGCACATCTGCACCGTGACCTAACATTTGTTGGGTGTTGTACAATTATTTTCCTCATGACAGGGAGTTTGAAATCCTGTAGGTAAGTCAGTGTTGTTCAGGGTCTCCCTGTGACTTGGATTTGTTGTGGTTTTATATTTTTGTTCTTGGTTGATTTTTCTGGCTTTTTCTCAATGGTTACTGAAAAGGTTTTTTTTTTTTTTTTAAATCTGGATTCTGAAACACATATTGGTTCACCATAATTCCCTTAGTGCTGCTTTTGACGTGTAGAATCTGGTTAGGCTAAAAAAAAATTAGTAATTTATAGTCTCAGTAAACAGTGTTCAGTGGTGACCTTTCTGCACAAAGGCTGTCTGCTCCAGACACCCTGTTAAAGACTTGGGGATGCCTGAGACAGTCCCTGTGTGCCTTGGTACTACAGCAGGTCAAGGAGCTCCTTTTAGTCAGTATGGAGATTCACTTTGTAGTGGCATTTCAAAAAGGCTGGGAGAGCTGCCCTGTACTGCACACACTTCATAATTGCTAATTTCAGGTCTTTTCAGGGTAACTGATTCTGTAATGTAAATAAAAAATTAAGGTTGTGTTTTTAAGCTGAGACATGCTGGAGCAAATGGAAAATTTACGTTGTACTCGAGAAAGATATTTATTAAAACTGGAGAACAAAACAGAATTTTTGAAATAGGTTGCTTTTTCTATTGAAAAATTTCAAATTTATATTAAAAAGCCACACTCAAGTTGTATTTAAGAATATAAATATCAAGGCTTTTTTAAAAATCTTTACAAGTAGTTAAACCTTCATTGCTTTATATAACAGAAATCATAGCAGAAAATGCATGTAATACTGATAAATAATTCAGGTCCTCAGATTTTAAAAATAATAATTTTCATAAAAATAAACATTTTAATAACATTTTATACATATATATTACATAAATAACTTTTTATACAAAATTTTGAATGGGTTGATGCATTGTATACAAAATAACCATTTTAACAACAATTTCATGTTGGTGCAAACGTGTAAGTACAAAACACCAATTAACTGTAGGAAAAATTCTTCTGAAGAGACTTTGAAATGTTTAAATTGTAATTGTCAAGTAGCCTCATTGAGAGCTGCACTGGCAGCCGTGGAGGCAGAGCAGGAGCTCATTGTGTGATGCCTGTGAATCACAAAATAAATCTCACTCATAACCACATGCATGGAGCCCTGCAAGACACGGAGCACTTTGTGTCTGAGACTCAGACACGTGCTCACCTGCAAAGCCAGGCAGGTGTGTGAGTGCTCTGCTGGCTCCAGGAGTGACCTCAGAGGGTTGGGATCCCCTCCTGCCTCCTGGTGAAGATGCCCTTGCTCACAGCACAGTCCCATAAAGCAACACTTCCTCAGCAATGCTCACCCTTCAGGCACCATGGCAAGCTTAGAATGCTTTTTTTTTTCTTTTCTTTTTTTACCCCCATATTTTTCTGGAGGAGAAGGTGGAGTGTTTGAGTCTTGAGAAGAAGATATGGTGTACACAAAGGATTGTGCAGCATTTCACTTCAGAGGATAGGTTTCCCTGTTTTCCATTGTTCTGGATTTTTAGTGGTTTATTTAGGTTAAGTGAAATGAAAAGAAATATTTTATCAACACTAAAAAATTTATAGGGAAATTGTGCTTTAAGCATGTTTCAATACAAATTAGGAAACATAGGACAGGGTCCATGCTAGGCCTTTTTTTCTTGTTTTTATTTTAATTTGTCTGAGACATAAGATACTGAGTATATAATGGGTCCTTTCAGTTTAGTTATATGCATCAGGTAGTTTAGGGTTCAATCTTTCCAGTTCATATTTCCAAAGCATTTCCAATTTTGGGAGAACATCAGCCCATTGCAGACCTCTTAAACTGTCATTTGAACAACAATTCTGAGCACAGCTCAGAGATGCAGGGAGAAATGTTCCAGCTTTTGCACAGTATTGCATATTGTTCTCATGGCCCTCTTCATACACATCATAATTTGTAAAACTAGACCAAAAAAAGGTAGCCAAAAATGCTCAGATTTAATTGCACCACTGAGAGGATAGAATTTAACTCATTTTCCCCCGATTTTTGTAGGTTTACATTTGCACTCAAGGCTTTTTTTCTACATATAGTTCTGTTGGTCTGTGGAGCATGCTGACTTATATTAAATAGAGTTTATTATACAAAAATACAGTAAATATATCTCAAGACAACAGGAAAATCTCACTGTGCATTGTGTCTAATTGTTATTTATTGACATGGGGGCCACAGCAGGCCTTACCAGTTTAAAAATTGTCTTCAGGAAAATATCTTCTTTTAATTTTTGCAAATCACATTTTCAGCTCTGCATTGTGAAGGATGTGAAGCTTTAGATGATACCCAAAGACTTGACAGTATATTATGCCAGGGAGTGACAATTTAAAAAAAAAAAAATCCAGTTCCAAGTGTAAGTTTAAAAATGTAACTAAAAGCCTTCATCAAAGTTTAAAGAGCTTCTTGCGCTTTTAGCATCTGCTTATTCTGATTTATTGACAATGACACACCTAGCAACAGTCATTCCTGCTGAAGCAGTGAAGTAATGGACTTCAGGAGAAAAGGGGAAAAACAAGTAGGTGCTGCACACAGGAGAGAGGCCGCTGATTACAGACCACTAATTTGTTATGCACTCTGGCAAATCAGCAGTGATTCATATGACAAATAAGGAGAAAAAATTAACAGCTGTCATGTTGTGATGTGTTAATTTCCTGACAGTCTCTGCACTGAAGCCAATTACTGATTTAAGGGCAGGGAGAGAGAGCCCTGTTCAAGCTTCTAATTAGGCTTCTTCAAGACTAAAAGGATAAAAGCAAAAATAAGAGCAAGAGAATGAAGCAGGTAGCCCCAGCTTCGTAAAGCATACATGCTTTTAAATCCTCAATTAAATAGCTTTAAGCTTAAGTGTGTTTAAGATAAGAATTTAGAAACATTTATTCACTTTTATCCACGACCCTGTGTTTTAGTCCTTTGTGCAGTAATTGGGAGATTCAGCCAGCCCAGGGGTCTGCACTGCCCTCCTCCCACAGCCATCCAGGTTCTGGATGTGACCTGCCTCTAAAATCTTTGTTTAGCAATGCCAGCACCTGCTCAGCCCCAGCTAGAGGAAGGGGACATCAACAAGTTCTTGCTCTTTTGGCCCTGAGAAGGGTCCTTGTGACTTAAGGGAGCCATAATTGCTGGTTAAGGGCTTGGCTCTGACTCCCACCCTTGCATGAACAGCCCTGACACTCACGGGAGGACCAAGGAGCCTCTGGGCCACGTGGAGGGAGCTGAGCTGATCCTGGGAGCTCTGCAGTGCCTTCACTTGGAAGCTGATTGGAAAGGAGAGCAATCAGCATCAGCCTGATGGAGCCCAGTGTGAGGCAGGACCTGGGAAGAAAGAGCCACGTTGAGGAAATCCCAAGGCACCAGGTGAGTCATGCCATGGCTGTGAAAGGAGCCTGACTCAGCCATGTAATAGGATGTGCATTCCCCTGCTGTCCCTAAAACAGGCAAACAAACTGGGTATGGCATGAAACGTTCCAGTAAAGGAGCTGATTTTGTAGGAAATATTTTATATTCTTAATGTAACACTTAAAAATTAAACCCAGGTTTCCTGTCGACCTGCAATTTAAACCTACAGTAAAAAACTACCAACTGACTGTAAAGAGCCTTTGCCTCCTTTTTTGGCATTTACTCAAAAGTGACGTGTGATATAAAAATCAGGAATTAGTCACTGAAAAGGAAGCATGGATTTGTTCCAAAAGGAAGGAGCATTTTCATCCACACAATATTTTAAATTTTTTATTTCATATTCAGATGGTCATGAAGAGAGACTTTTACAAGGTGCTGCCAAACTTTTTCAGGACTCTCTTCTGCTTCCTAAAAGGCAATTATATAAAATTCACTTTCATTTTAAAATGGGCAGCCATGTCTTATTTTTGCATTATGTCTCTCTTCATTTGGGTTTAAAGTAAAGATCTTCTTTGCTTCAGGAATGGGCAGAAGCAGAACTTTACAGGAAATTCAGCAGCAAATATGATGTGAATTCCTAAAATGACTGAATTTGCACTGGGAACTAAAGAAATGTTTCTAATGAAGTTCTGCAGCCTTCGTTAGAGGCCAGCCTCTCCAAAGAAAGTCTGATCAGCCCCAGCTCAGGCAGCTGGTGGGAGCTGAGATGCAACAATACAGAGCTTAGAATATTTAAATGATCCCAGACCAAAATTTCTGTGTGGTGTTTGCAATAGACTTCAATCACTGCTCTAGATATAAAATAACACTTCTGATGACCAAATGGGATCAACTGGAGAACCAAGTGCTGGTGGGGAAAATTAACTTAGGATATGTGTGTGATGTGTGCCCTAAACTTAATACTATCAAATATAAAAAAATGCATATGAAGTCAACATGATGATTAAGTGACAGTGGAACAATACACAAGAGACTGGCTTTACTGGGGGAGTCAGCTCAGAGTCATTTGAAATCCACTGCCTGGCAACTTTAGTTAAATAATAATTTGTGTAGGTTTTGAGCAATTATCTAAAACAGATTTTGTGCTTTTTTTCCTCGTGTTTGAAGGATTTAGGAATCTAAATTAATGTCATTGGTTCTTAACCTGCTGTAAGTTTGCATGCTAGTAGAACAGATGTCTATTTTTAAGAGTTATTAACAATTTTTATATATTTCAATATAAGTGATAGTAGGTATGCTGTTGTAAGAGCCAGTAAGACCTTTCTGACATTGATTCTGCTTGCAAGTTCATCCTTATTCTTGCTGGGATGGATAAAGGTAATTCAGTGTCTAGGCTTGCTCAATCCAGATCTACTATCAATTCAATTGAAATATGTCTACATTGAATGTATTATCTTTTTCGGAAGGATAGCTAAGTGAATTAAGCACATGCAATACTTATCTTATCACTGTCCAGGCTAACTTATACTTTATTGATTTATAGTGCCCTTCATAAGCACAAAGGTGTTCTG
>JAVTVJ010000110.1:900000-930000 GCA_034509425.1 Eopsaltria australis
AACCTTGCTGGTCGCAAAATCACTGTTTTCACTGGGGAAAGAAGACTGAGGGAGTGTTTGTGGTTCCAGAAATAGGTGCTTAACAAACAATAACAACTTCTGCAGGGAAATATGTACCTTACGCTGCAATCCTTGCAGCCTGCAGTAAGGAGACTGCATCTTACACAGAGTCACAGTTCACCTGATATATTTTCTTTTTTCTCAGGTAAAAAAATCATGAAATGAAGGGAAAATTTTTGCAGTATCACAACACGAGGGAACCAGGTATCCCAAGCATTTTAAACTTTTGCCTTTCTTTCATAAATGTTAAATTCTTTTAAATTCTAAAGTGTTTGGCATTGTTTTTAGATGTGCAGAAAAAGTGTGATAAAGCTTCTATTGTGTCAGCCACTGACACTGCCAAGTTATTTTCCCTTAAACTACACTTTGTATGCAAATGTATTTCAAAGATTGAAAACTATGAATTTTCTGAATTTTCTTCTTGAATTACTTGACAGGGACCATGTGTTAGACTGCCAATATTTAAAAGAAAGAAAAAAGGCGGATTTTAATGATGACTGAAAAATTTTGTTCTGTCTCTAGATATTTTTGTGTAACCTTTTTTTTTCTTTTTTTTTTTTTTTCTTAGGCATATAATTCAATCAATTCCCAGCACAGCATGGGGTGAAATACTGAAAAAAAAACCAAAGTAAAAATTGATTTAGAAGAACTTCAGCTATTGATAAAGTAGGTAAGCATAATGACATCTCCCAAATCTCAGGCATTTTTAGCAAGGATCAGTTGTTACCAGAATAAATCATCACCGTGGTGAACGTCTTATAGCTGGGATGAATCAGTGCAACCCAAGAATGTGGAACAGCCTTTTAAACATTCCAAGATAGCTGGGTTTGTACAATCATCATTCATCAGACCATGCCAATTTTTTTTTTTTTTTACATTTAAGAGAGGTCAAGCAGGCCTGGTGCAGGGTTGGCCCTTGCTGAGGGTGTCCTCTGGCTTTTCCTGGAGCTCCAAAAACCAATCCTTACACCTGAAGCAGTGGCAGAGGTTTTCACTCCAGAGCTGAGGCCAGGCCATGATAAGGTTCTACAGCTCCTCAAGAGGAACAAAATGTTCCTCTGCTCATTTCTGGTGGGAAGATGATATTCATCTCACAGGGATATTGAGATTTTAATGTTCTCACATGTTAAGCTGTCATGCCAGGAGTGCTTTTGTACAGGGCTACTGTCTGTGTAGTAATTTACTGTCTTTGTTTAAAATACATCTGCAGTTTTAAAGCTTGCATTCAGTATCTTTCAGATATAAATGAATCTGGTTTTTGTTTCAGGATGTGGCAGTACTTTGCACAGACTGTTTAGCTGCTGTAGGTGTAATGTATTAAATTGTTTATGTACACAGTTTATACACACATATTCGTGGCAGACTGAAAATTATGTTAGAAAATTGTAGAAGAAAATATTGAATTTTTCTGTAGTGTTAGGGAAGTACTAGCAAATGCCCCAACATTTATGCATGTTTTATATACCTTTTTACTCTGCCATTCACTGAAACTAAGTAGTTCCAGTCCATTAGTAACTGCCACATCACATGTTGTACCTGTAACTTCTTGGCAAACAATTCAAGAAAAATCCCTAAAATTAGAGATAAACTATCACTGCCTGCAGTGTCTTATTTGCACGTGTAAATATATAAACAAATCTTGTTCTACTGCAAGAGAATATGCTTCAAAATGCAACTTAATACATATCTGCAAGAAAATATAAATATAAGAACTAGGGTAGGGCTGGCTATTTTGACTTCATGCATGAGTTTGATATGAGACACCTGCTTAGCTCCTAAACTAAAAGCCAGTGTGGAAGCAGGATAAACCTTCCATGTTTTTCCAAGATTAGGGCCTTTTATCTGTATGGGGAGGTGCCCAGCACATTTCACAGGCTTCTGAAAAATAATAATAATAATGATATAATGTAGAGTTCTGGGACTTGGGAGATCCAGGCAGGCAGCCTGATCTTATTGTTGGGGAAACAAGTGCCAAAATTCCCTACAGACTTCCGTGAGAGCAGCATTTGCATTTGAAGTTAAATTTGGGTGGATGGTTGTTTCATGGAAGATTTTATTATTTCAAAATGCAGTTGTGTTCTGGCTTCCAGAAAATAAACAAATAGCTGTAATTGTGTTTTAATGCAATGATATGTATCATCTACATATTCTTAGGGAGTGGAGCTCTGATGAAATGTGGGTGTCATGCCCTAAAATGTTTTCTCCAGGGCAGTCTGCTGTCTAGGAGCTCTGAGGGAGGTGAAGCCAAGGCTTGGGGCTCTTCCAACTCTCCCCCAGCCTGGCACAAGGCTGGCTGGGAATTGGGTGAGTGAATTTCAGGGTAGCCAGTGAGATGTGAGCTAGTGCAGTTAGTGAAGCAAATGGTTAAGTTTAAAAGTACTTTTAAATTGCACTAAGATCTGAAATGCAGATTCTGGGCTGTGTCTGGCCTGTGGTTGCCATAACTTGAGAGAGAGGGGCTGCTGAAAGCAGCTCTGGGTGCCTGGTGGTTGCACAGGGTGAAGAGTCTTCTGCCACAGAGGCACCAGTCAGCTGCTGAAAGCAGTCAAGTTGTCCTGGTGGTTGCACAGGAAAGTGAAGAGTCTTCTGCCACAGCCTCTTCAGAAGGAAAAAACTGCACCTGTTGGATCCAAGTGAACCCTTTAGGTTGGGAAAGTTACTGTCTTGCAATTAATAATGCAAGTTTTAGTTTGTTTGGCCAATGTATGGTGGAGCAAGATGTGAGAAAAGCCCACAGGAGGGGGTTTGCTGCAGTTAGTGCTGACACTACATTAATTCAGGCTGCTGGATAAAAATGTGATCGTGTTGCAGCATTGCCATGTAGCCTCCATGAAATAAGATATGCTTCACTTCCCAGTCTGAACTGCAGTCCCTTCTTGTCACCCTTCACTTTGGAGGTGGCTGGAGTTCATGGTAGGTTTGTGACTCAGGATCATGCATAAATGTAGTTCTGTGAAAGATGAGTTCAGCTCTTGTTAGAAAATATTAACAGAACAAGGAAAAGGGTAAAAAAGGTTACAAAACCAGAAAACCTCCTTTGATTTTAATTCTTTGAGATCTTTAGAACAAAAGCACAGCAGTGTATAGCCCTTCATCTTTAAAGCCATGAAATGATCTAGCCCATATGAGCACTCCCTTTGAGTTCAGGTTCACAATGTTACTGCTGAAAGTATTCCCAGAGCTGCAGCATGGCTATTAGACATTGCTATTAATAGGAGTGAGGATAATAGGTCTGTTAAATGTGGTCCATAAACATTAACTTTGAATTTTCTGGAGTTTGGGATGATGTTCAAAATGTTCTTGTCACCTTGGTATCTGAGCATTGTGCAACAATTATCAATTTATTTTAAATTTGTGTTTAAAGTACTTAATAAAAATCTACACAAAGCACATTGTTTAGCCAGGAGATTGGAATGTTTTCCTTTTCATCAGTTGCATTCTCTTGGGTGCATCTGTCTCAAATGTCTCTCCTGAGAATGAACACCAGAGGGTTTAGATTTGTGTTAATTATTTGAGACTTTCAGAAACCCCTACTATTTACTTGGTAAATGTGTATTTCCCTGAGATTATGATCACTTTTTTTTTTTTTTTTAACTCCTTTCTGGGGTTTTCATACCATTATAATTATTCCTGTCATAGGTGCTTATTACTTTATATCTGGGTACCATTGCTTCCCTAAAGCAGTTCCAAAAAACAACAAAAAAAAAAGGTTTTTAAAACAAAAGAGCCCAAATTTTATCCCTGATTCAGTGAGGCACGCAGCCATTTGGCCATTTCCAGGCACAGGAGCGTTTTCAGCCAGCTGGATCAACCACATGCCCATGGGCAGCTCTGCCATGCTCGTGCTGCTGTGGTGCTGCAGCTTCCAAGCTGCTGCTGGCTGGGTTCCAGCTGTGTGGCTCCACACACATGCACAGCTGGCACACAGCTGGCTGCACCCACTGCCCAGGCATGGCCTGGGGCACAGCTGCACTGCTCCAGCTCCTGGGCTGCTCCTGAGAAGGTTGCCTTGACCCACCTGAATGAATATCTGGCAGCGTGTCACAAGCAGGCAGTGCCGTGCCCTGTCTGCCCTTCAGGCTCGCCTGAGTGACAATCCAGGCAGGACATGCCACAGAAGGAGGGACACTGCTGAGATGTGCCACAGACATCTGGGAGTGAACTCTGCCCTGATTCCATATGGAGTTCTGCAGGACATGTGGACAATCATCACACAAAATGTACAGTAAATAGGAGAGCTCCCTACCTGTGTCCAGAGCAAAGAGGGAGATGTTTCCTTTCTCTGCTCCTACAGCTCACAGGAATCCCTCTTGCAGTGTGAGTAGGGATATACAAAAACTGATGTTTTTCTGTGTTGCAGAAGAGGAACACAAAGTTTCATGGGCCGTATCTATTTTGCTATTTCCTTAAAGCAAAAACTCATTGTAAAATATCTAAATGTTACCAAATTTACTTAAGCATCTACTTCATACAGGTTTTGGGAGTTTTTGTTTTTGTTTTGGTTTTTTGCTTGTTTGTTTGTTTTGTTTTGTTGTTTTGTTTTGTTTTGTTTTGTTTTTTTTGTTCAGTGCCTTTTTCTCTTTCCTGTAATCCATAGCTGTGTGAAGAAATAAGTTCTCAAGAAAATTCAGGATAATTAATCTTCACAAAGAAAATTTCTTTCTATACAGTCATATTTTGTCTCAAAAATACTATAGAACTCTCTCTTAAGGAACAGTATCATATGTCTCTTCACTTTGTTTGTCCACTGTCCTCTAATAGATGTTATTATCTGTTGTAAATTTTTTACTGATATAGTTAAATTTGTCAATTTTTTTTCTTGTAGAAAAGTGCAAGCCACAGCAGAACTTCCTCCCTAACATTTAGCTACATCAGAAACCTATTTCTATAAAAAATGTTGAATCTGTGTGTTAATTTCCAAATTCTAAAGATCAACCAACACCAGTGTGTATTTTTCCAACAACGTTTATAAACAGTCTCCAAGTTCAATTTGCTATTATGATTATTATAATTATATGGTTGATTAATCCTTGTCTGAAAAAACCCACTTTCACAAAATATGAACACTGCTATGAAGTCAAAATCTATCAAACACAGCCAGTCTCCCTAAATTGTGTGGGAATGCTACCTGAGATAAGTTGCTCAGCAAGATACAGTTTTAGAGAAATAATGAATATTTTTCTTACATCTTTGAGTTCAGATGTTTTTATAGTTTCTCCTCTGTAGTCTGATACCTGACTACAGGTGGTCTCCCTAGGCCCTACCAACAATCTCTTCACTGATTCCTTCCTGCTACAGTTTTTGTCAATGCTGCCCATAAATCCCCATAATCTCATCTTCTCTTTTACACTTGACAGTCTCTTCAGCTGTCCTAAAGCAATCTTTACTGAGCCCACGCTCAATGACTAACTTGGCCTCATTTCCTCCAAAAGCAGTAACAGGACAGGAGAGCTCCATTTCCATTTTTCAGGAGCATTAGGAAGTGGTGGTCACCGAGATAAGAATAACATGTAAGATTTTGAAACTGTTGAAGACTGTGGCCATTCTCTCTGAGGGGAAAGCAAGTCCATCTTTCTCTTGACATCAAACGTAGCATGGGGAAGCAGTGATGCAATTCCCAATATCCCACTGCCAGTTTTGATGAGGTTGCATAAGAATCCATCAAGGTTTGTTTTGCTAGTGATCGAACCTTCTCTAAGAACTGTATAGACAGACTTACGTGTAGCAAAATTAAACACTTTGAAGATTTTCTTAATTAACTTCCCCCGTTCCCCAAGAGACTCATCTTTCTTCATCTCCTCAATGAAGAGAATAAAAGAATAGGTTTTCTGGCCCCTAGGCCTTTCTCTTACCAACCTGAAGACAAGAAACTCAGGTGCCATTTTACTGTCCAATATGAACTGTTAGGAAAGTGCTGAGAAGGTGAATTAATTGAGTGTGGGCTGCAGCTGAGTTGAATAACATCACACACTGACACATACTGTTCATTAGATTCCTTGATGCAAAGGTGGTTTCTGCAATAATGGTACCCATGTTTTAATCTTATCTCTCAGGCTTGGGGAAGGAAGATAAAGCACTCTGCTGTGTAACTGAACTGCTTCATAGGTGCTAGAGTCCTGAGAAATGTCCTTAATACCCTTTCCAATGGCTCTAGCACATCTTAAATTGCGTTACGAGAAATTCAGCTTAAATTTCATCACTCCCAAGGCACCTGGTCATTTGCAAAACCAGGTTGGTGTACATCTATTACATAGATTAAAAAACAACCAAAAAAATTACTAAGTAAGTTTGGGTGTTTATAATTAACCACAAGGATATTGCTCATTTTCATTTCCTTTATAAACAGTTTCTATATTTCCTTTGCTTTAAATGCAGAACCCCTTAATGGGGTGGAGAAAAAAAAAATGAGTTCTCACCCACTGTTCTGAAAAATGGATCCTGTTCTCTTCCCATGGCACTGGCTAATGCTTGTTTCAGTTACTCAGCATGATGCTGTAATGGAAGAACTGTTTAGACTGGAGCTCCATCTGCTTATCAGTGAGAGGCTGTGAGCCTGATGCCACACTCCACTGCATCTATTGGTGTGGAGAGCAGGCTCTGCAATGGTGTGTGGGAGGAACAAGAGTCACAGCAATGAAAGAAATGCTGAGTGAAGGGGCTGGAGCGAGGTAGAGCCCTCTCTGTGATATTCTGGTGGGCAGAGTGGAGTAGCAGCCCCTCTGATCAGGTGTAGACTGAAGCAGTGGCTGCTTCTCACTGTAATGGGCAGCAATTGGACTAAGTTTGTGTGGAGGTGTGGTAAGATAAGAGGGAGTTACATGGGATAAGATCTGGTTTTACTTGAAGATAAGAGAGTTTGGCAAGACACACGTGCATATATGGAATACAGCAAAGCAAGATCTAGGACTTTCAGAAATGTGAGTAAAGCAGTTTTGTAAGATGAGACCACTTTAAGGGATGGAAAACCTGGAGAGAGAACAACCTGTCAGAGACAGTGAAGGTACAGCAAGGTTACATGGGGAAATAAGGAACATCTTGAAGAGTGCAAGGTGTGAAGGAGGGAGACTGAGTGTGCCAGGCAGCTGGGCTGAGTCTGGAAGAACAAAGCTTTGGAGCAAAGGGAGTGGATAAGGAACAGTGGGCAGGGGAGAAGCTGTTCATACTTGGCATCCCCAGAGGGTTGACCATGGACCCTCTGGGTGCAAAGGATGGGCACAGTAGTTTTTTATTGCCTGAGAAAAGGGATAGAAGCAATACAAACATGTGGTGCAGGCTTTATCTGGGTCTTTTCACATTTTTGGGAATGAAAGACTTTGCATGTTGCCCAAGTAAGCAAGGCATGGTTCTGAGATGTGTGTTCAAGGTAGCAGGGAGGAAAGGAAGACTGAGTTTCAGCTGTAAAAGATGGCAACAGGAGGAGTTGGATGCTTTTAGGGAGCCTCACAAGTCAGAGATCAAATTTGTACTTACAAAGGACCCAATACTGCTAGCAACCAGTGCTTTGTAATAACATTACTTTTGTGAATGTCAAAATGCAAGTCTCCATGCTGTAATTCTTGTGTAATAAACCTAACTCAGTCTGGGAGATTATTTTTCTGATTTTAGGCTAGCTAATTTTCTATATTTGAGGTGAGTAAGAAATTTTTTGGTGTTTGTTTATAAGCAATGCTGTATTCTTTAAATTCTACGAAGTTAAAATATCACTATTTGTGCAGAATTTCCTGCTGCTATCCTATTCATCCTTATTTCACAGTAGTGCATTTGGTAACACAGATAAAACTTGCACAGCCTTCATACTCCTTGTCTTGTCTCCTCCAACCCCCTGGCATTGTCACAGGCACTGCCATCCTGTGTGTCACTCCACCTCAGTCTGTGCTTTCCCACTCTGCAGATAAAAACTGGTCTCCACTGGGATTGATTTACACATTAAACATTAATTATTTTCCTGTCCTTAGTTATGCAACATCACTGTGCCTGGCCAGCAGCAAGATGTGGTGAAAACTTCAGTGCTTGGGCCTGGCATATTTCTGCTTCTGGTGTCAGCCCTCCCGGGTAGTGGCAGGAAACTGTATCTCCCAAACCTGTCAAATCCATCACTCTTCTGGTTCAAATGTTGACAGGCCTTGGTAAAGCACACTTTAAACAGATCTGTTCTCTGTCACTGCCATGACAGTAATACATGAATCCACAATCACAATGATTTTAGAAACAGACAGACAGCATGAGCTATAAAAGCCTGATCCTGTTAGAGCTTTCTTGGATGAGTATTTTAAAGAGAACATTTTTGTGCTAACATTTTTGAGAGTATTGCGTGTCTCTGATCCTGAATCTCTTGTTTCTTTTGGATATCTTGATCCCTTATCTTGACTCTTCAAATATTCTTCGTTTTTCTTGTGGCTACCTCAGTCTATTTGCTAGAGTTTCAAAGCCTTTTACTGAAGATGCTGCCATTTTATCTAGATATCCAGTAATGTGATCAATCGCTGCTCCCCTTCCACTGAGCTGAATGCCAAAGTCGCAACAGATGCTGTTTGAAAGAAGGAGGCATTTATTATCTCACTGGACATTAAAGACAGGACCATATTTACTGTAAGAAGAATCTGATGGTGGAAGAAGCCCTCGAATTCTAATAACATCCCATAACAAAACTGGGTTGGAGATTAGTGATGCCAACAATATCTGTGAGTGTGGATGGCCAATTATATGTGGAATTTCTGATTTGACTGTGTAGCACTAGCTAAGCCAAAAAATACAGAGTTTTAAACCTTTTGGTCCACTGCACACTGGTCCTAGTAGGCATAGGAAACTCCTGTGCTGTTTTTTAACCCAGGCTCCTGAATATTTGTGGTGTAGATATTGTCAATGTATACTGCAAAACGACATTTCTGACTCAATAATCACCAAAAGAAATAAGTTTCTGTTTGGGTCAGGAAGAATTGTTTTGCCGTTCACCATCTCATGGGCTGAGAGTTTACCAAGAAGGCCTTAGTGATCTACCATTGTAGGTTAGTTAATACTAGTATTTATCTTTAACAGAGCTGACACTAAAGCTTCATGAGTAGGAATAATGTCTTGTCATGACTAAGTAATATTTTCTGAATTTTTTTAGTTCTGTGTGAACTGTTTCTGGTGTTGCCAAAGACCTGTTACTTTGAATTAGATATGTTCAATATGGGCACCCTAATGGCCAGATTTAATTTTCTCACTTTTCTCAAAGAAGTTCTTTAAGCTGGAACATTGAGAGCACAGTGCTTCAAGTACAGGGATAATTTTGCTCTGAGGATAATATGTTCAGAGGACTATTGGTTCAAAAAAAACTTGTGGATTTGTCTAAAAGTTCAAAGGATCCTTTATATTTCTGTCTATTGCATTCTGAAGCTTTTAGAGTTTTTTTTTCTGTGACTGTTGAGGCACCAAGATTGAAATTCACCCTGGCCACAGCAAGAGGCAGGCCAATGTCCATATTGAAATATTTAACATTATGGTGTCATTGGTAATAGCATTCCAATTGTTACCAAAATGTTGGTTGATTCCACCTATCTTTGCATCTCAGGCTTTGGCACATTTCTCTCTTCATGTGTAATCCTAACTTTTCATAAAGATTAAAAGAGGAATAGAGTAGCATTTCTTTGCCATTTTCTCCAAACTGCCTTAAAATTTTAAGCATGTGCAATACAATTACCGAAAGAGTATCAGTAACATTGAAGTTTCTAGCGGGCAAGCAAACCTGGCTGTTCCATAATGTTCAGGTGCACAGCTCTTATGAGATGAAGGCATAAGTAAATTGTCAGCTCCTTTGATACCATAATGTTTCCCTAATGGAACCATGGAACAACATTAGACAGGTTTCCCAACACCTCCCAGAAGGCAGGATAAAATACAGTTTATCAGGATGGTCTTCTCCATGTTTTAATATGAACTCTCTTTCCTGTAGTCCCAGTAGCCTATATGCAGTGTTTTCACCCCTTTACAGACTGATAATGAGTGAATGTTCATGTGGTCTGTTGCACAACACTAAGCTCTTATTTCACTGTCTGCAGTTATGTTCAGTAAGTACAATATGAACATCATCTCAATTAACAGAGTACCTTCAGGGCTTTTCTTAGCCAACTATTCTAGCACGCTTGTCCATACTGTCATCAGCACCTAATCAACTAATGATGGCTGAAAATGAGGAAGGCCAATCCCAATAAATCCAAAGGATAGTAATTTTTCTCTTTTAATGCCCTTCTCCCTCCTTCTTCCTTCTTCCTACGGCACATTGCAGTAAATTAATGTCATCGTGGTTATTACAGTAGCGCTGCTATGGCAAGTATTCAAGCAACGATCCTCGAATATTTTACCTCAGCATTTATTTGTCCATAAAATAAAATAGGATTTATTGCAGTACTCTCTGGTTTGAGGACTGCATGGACAGCAGCTGTGACAACTCCTTATCTCCACTGCAGGTAAAGATATAGGGGATGTTTCCCTGAAGTTAAAGAGAAGGAAGGGACGTGGAAGTCAGTCAACTGCACAACCACAGTGTCACACAAATTGGTAAAATAAATAAATATAAGCACAAAAGAAATCCTCCTTTGTGCCTAATAAGAACTCCAAGAAAAATCATTCAGTAATTTTGTCCTTTAAAGGTCTCAGTAAATTAAAAGAGTATTCATTGCTTTGAAGATTGCTGTGTCCAAATCAGATATAGGATTTTGAGATTGAAAGATGGAAAGATAAATGTGAGGAATTATTGTTGCAAGCCCTATTCAGACAGAGCATAAGAGAAGGAATTGCAAACAGAAAAAAAAGAACTTAGTCAATACAATTTTACAGAGGTTTATTGTTAGTGTTGTTCACTTAAAAAATAGATGGCTTTGACTACTTTAAAGGCTCCACCTTAAAGAAAAAAAAGCTCCCAGATTATAAAACACAGGTTCTGAAGCCAGCCCTGTGGAGATGCGACTGCTGGCTTAGAGATATTCATATTTTCAGCTGCATGTAAATTTCTGTGTGTCATTAACATCTCTGAGCTCTGTAATTAGGTCTCTCCTGATCTGGTTATAGTTTCTGTACATTATGAGTATGTAAGCCTCTCCAGGGAAGCACAAGGCCAGCCTTACAGGGTTTCCCCTTTCTGTTCCACAATTTTGCTCTTATCTTTAGCAAGTACATCCTAGCAACTGCTTGCTTGGAGGTTACAGTGAGATCTCAAGGAAAGGCTATAAAGCATTATCAGTCTTTGCCAGCACAAGGCTCTACCACTCCACCAAGGCTAGAGCACCTCCTTCCTTCGTAGACTCTCTTCTTTTCCATACCTGGCACTCTTCATTTTAAATATATTCTCCTAGATTTTTTTTATTCCCCAAATCGCTCTCCAATTACCAAGTATAGTTATGATCTTATTTTTGCACCTTTTTCTTTTTTTTTAGTAAGAGCAACAGATATTCCCACAATGTGAAATGTGTATCTAAAACCCTAGCTGTGTTTGAAAGAATGTTCCTTCTGAATAAATAATATTTCGGGATATGAAATATAACATATAAACCAAACTGTTTGTCTTTCTGTTCTGCTTCTCACTGGAAACACCAGAGAGTTCAAGTACAAAGAGAAAAGTGGTTTATTAAAGGATGCTTGCATTTGGATTGGTTTGGTCTGAAAGCCTTGTCTTGTAGTGTTATAACCAGGAAATTCTGTCCTTAATATAAGAAAGTGCTCATTCTGTGGCATCTTTTCTGACTTTTCTTCAATGTGCTTTCTGCTTAGGTATAGAGAATATTGGATAATGAAGATAGAAAACTGATAAAGAGTAAAAAAAAGATACAGGATGGCTTAGAATGAATTCTGTGTGTAATTACTTGCACTTTTGCTAACTACTGTATAAACAACACTTTTAACAAAGCAAATTGGAAACGTGAAGACAAATCAGCTTAGGGATATAGCTTCAATTTATTACACAATAACTGAAAACTTTGTTTCTGCTGCGTTGCAGTCAATTTCTACTGAGCTCACACTCTGAATGTGTGATTAATCATATGAGCACTGGGGTTGCCAATAAATACCAAAACCTTAAAACTATAACAACTTGCTCATTTTGTGCGGTCATTCCAAATAGCTAAACAACCAGAAATTGTCAATGTACACCAAGATCAATGCTCCGGGGTCTCTACATAAGATTGATTTCCCTCTCTGAGGATTTCATCTCTCTCATCAACAAAAACATTTTGTCCTCCCTAAATAATCCAATCGAATGCCATCCTCCTGTGGAACAGTGAGAGGTTTAAATTGTTTGGATTAATCTCTGCTTTGAGGTGGCCTGGAAAGTCTCTGTAACTTTGTCAAATGTAGCCTGGAGGGAGAACTGCTGTGGTTTGATATGTGCTAAAAATAAACAAATAATGAGAGTGTCTAAAAATCATGTTGTGCTTTAAAAATATTATGTGTGTGAGAAAATACTTTTTAAAGCTCTTACTTCTAATACAGAACATAATTGTTGGTGTACTCCTACTTGCTAAGGCCTACCAGCTCCTCTCTACTGGAGAAGGGGAAGGAGATTGGGAGCTGAGGGAATGGATTCAGGGGACAGAAACCCACAGAGATCTTCCCCAGAAGATGAGTGGAGCACATCAGAGATGGGACTAAAGGAACTGTCACCACCCACAGCCTTCTCCCTGCTCCGGACAGTGAATGCACAGGTGAGGTGTAATAGAAATGTGCTGATTCAGATTCTGATTCTCTGTGTCTTCTTCAGAAGATAATTTTGTACATTTGCGGTTGAGAAACACCAAGCAGAGGTGCTGTTTCAAAGGAACCTTTGCATCCAAGAGGACAGGCTGCAGGCAGGGAAAGGCCCCTATAGCATGGATGTCTGCTTTCCACAGCTTTCTTGTCCATTATGCAAACAACCTTTCTGTAATCTGCATAACACTGTGAGTTTGATGAATGGAGATTGTGTCATCTTTATCCAACATATTCTGGAAGGAAGATAGAGCATAGACCCAGGTTCTTAATTAATTCTGCGTTTGCTGTAATTGAGGTGCAGCAATCAAGTTGTATCCCCAACAAGTACTTATGATACGGCATTGTTTCTTTATTTATGCCTTTGGAAGTGTTGGCCAGCAGCTCTCATGAGTGGCACCCTCATCCCCACAGCAGAACATGAGGGTCAAACTTTGCCTCAGCAGGTGACAATGAATGTGGGTTGCATTTGGAGGCTGCAGACTGCACACATGAGCCAGCCTGGGAATCAGTCATTCTTGGAATTTAGATTTGAGATTGCCAGAACAGGGGTGGGTTTGTGTCATCCTTTTAGGCTTTCAGGGCTGTGGTGAACAACTGGTGTTTAAATGTTGGATTGAAGGCACCTAAATGAAGGCCACATATGCCAAGCATGACTTGTTTCCATCTTGGACTGGAATTAGCTCAGAAATGTTAAAAGAAATGTGCTGAACAGGTTTCTCAAAGTGGAACTATTTTTAGTTAGGTTATGGGTTGGGTTATCTTAGTCTCAAACACCAAAATGGTGAACTGGTTTTGAAGGAATTGAATATTTATTTAGAAACAGGCCAAGAACAGATTGCTCCGGAAATTCTAAATACCCTCAGAGTATCTGTGGTTTGAGCTTTGCCGTGCTCCAAATGTAAACTTATTTTTACTCTTCTGTTGCAAAAAAATTCCCCTTTGTAGAGCTGTAAAACAAATCCTACAAATGTCATTGCACATACCAGTGTACATTCAATTTGAAGACAAAAATATTTTCGGTAACATGAAGCATAAATTTCTCCTTTGTAAACACTGGAAAGGTAGAAAATGCTATGAAGGTAATGACTGAAGGAAGAAAATATCACTTCATTCCATTGAAACCTAAAAATAAATCCGAAGGGATATGCCTACCACTATGAGGATTACATATGGATTTCTTGCTGACATTAGTCTCCAAATTGAATGTCAGGCTCACCAAGAGTGCAGGGGGAGGGAGGGCTGTGCATGGGGGGAAGCCAGGAGACCAAATTTAGTATTACAAGGGCAAGATGAAACATCATGATTATCATTAGGGAAACCTCTAAACCATATTTGTACATTATCTTGGGGCAAATACGAGTGGCACATGTTAACAAAAGGCAAAAATACCACGCCATGCTGTCGTGCCCTGAGGGCCCTCTCTGCTTAACAAGGAGATGGTGCAGAGTGCGCATGCACACCAGAAATTTATGATTTCCTTGAAAGGCACAGATAAGTATTTTCGAGTCTCTCACACACAAAAGAATAAAATGAGGTGTTAGTGGTGCATGTTGGTAGATGAGATGTCTGAAAGTCCACTCATAGTTTTTCCCAAGTATATACATAACAACTTAACAGGTGAATATGTAATACATTAAGATTCCATGGTCTATAAACAAAGGAATAATTAAATATCCTATATCTATTTTGATATTATTTTTAAATTAAATCAGAGGGAAAGGAAGATATCTGACAGGCACTCAGATAAATGTATTCACCTGAAGTCCACTGGAAAAATTAAAAAAAACCTCCTAAGTTTGCATTAGGATGGCTGGAAAATGGCTAGAAACATCTGCCAAAGTGCCAGAGGGTGCTGGTTGCAAAAACACTTCACAGCTGTCGTATCTCTGTCTTGAGCTTCTAACAGAAGAACTGTACAAGCTAATAAGTAAATTCTTTTTACTTTAGAGAAAATAAGCATCTGACGTGCCTCAGAAAATGGCATAAACGTGAGCCTAAAGATGAGTAATAAAATGTGCAAAGTAACAAAGCTTAAAACAGCATACGAGTAAACTTATATAACAATCTTCATACAAATATTCCCATATAAATGTCCACGAAAGTAATTTTATGCATTTATTAGAAATTAAATAAGATCTAATAGCAGAAGAATTTTGGGAAATATCTGAAAAATTTTGATGTTATTATTTAGAAAATGAAAAAAAAATAGGAGAGACGCCTCTGTAGTACTTGGAAGCTGACAAGAAAGAAATTGAAAAATCATCCTGACAGCACTGAAAAACCTAAAAACACTTATATTATATAAACCACAATTTGAGACTACAAATTCTCAAAGAACCCATACAAGAGATGGGTTTTTGCATGCACACCACATATGTGAGTGGTTAGAGGTCAGGATCTAAGAACCAAGTGTTTGGCTTTATTTTTTAATAAATCATGTAAAAAAAATATTTGAGGAAATAAATTTGCAGAATATGAGTTCGGGAATGCTAATTACTAAGAGTTCCTTTATGTACTCCAATGTGTTAAAAGATGAATATTCAGTGGTTTAATAAGTTTATGATCAGTCATGTCCAAAGAGAAACAACTATTGTGGAAAGGAAGAGTGGGAACATCAGTACTGAGCCTTTTGTTTTGACTCCTTTAGGAGCCAAACCTGTCCTTGAAGTCATCCATAGAGCTCAAAATAAGACATATTCCTGTTCTTGGGGCATTCTGAGGGGCATGGCTCAGGGAGGCAGGGCTCAGCACCATGTTTCTATGGCTGTGGGAGGCAGGTTTGGGCTGCAGAATTCTCAATGAGCAGCTGGAACAGGACAGGGCAGAGCAGTGTTTGCATGTCCCCCCTCACAGGAGCTGCCTGAGCTCAGAGCCACCTGCAAGCCACACTGCAATGGTGCTGGTCACCAAATGGTGTGAGTGTGCCAGGCTGACCACTGCCCACTCAGGGGCTTTGGGCACCTGCTGCAGGGTGGGCAAGGATGACCTCATGGCCCTGGCTGTGCCCTTAAGGACAGATTTTTCCTTTGCCTTTCTTCCTTCAAGGACAGAGCTTTCCTTTGGCTGTGTCTCCTCAGCCCTATTGAGTATCTGTGTGTCTGCCTTTCCTCACAGCCTGTCCCTAGAGAAGTGATCCAAGGTCACAGGGAATCTCACAGAAAGGAGTGGAAATCCCAGTGTTTGAGGCAATATTGGGAAGTGCTTTTCTACACTCTCCTCCCTTCTGTAAGTAGTTCAGAAAATTTGAGAATGAGCAAAGGATATTTGACTAATCTCTTAAGGAAGTCTGTCCTCAGACCCCCTTGTTATGCTCTTGCAGTTAGTGCACTGTTTTTAAGCAAGGAATCTGGCTTTCTCTTCCAGAGGTTACATTCCCTTTTGGAGCATCACTTAAGTCTTGCTGGTCATTGTGGCTAAGCTGAGGAGCAGATAAATGCATAAGCTCATGTCCCAGTCAGTGTCTGCTTCTGTACTCCTGCTATTACATTTGTCCATAACGATATTCTGTTTGTTTTCCAGTATGGAAAGTGGCAGAGAGAGGCCTTTATCCTACAGTTGCCCATATGGGCTCCATAATCCACACTATGATTTTATTTTTTCAGTAACATTGCCATCAAGTGCTATAAACAGCCAAAACATTTTTGGCTGTGACATTTTTTCAGGACTTCGGACTTTAGGTGCCTGCTTTTGGTTTCTTTCCCCTTATTCATGACAATTCTTTAAATGGTTAATGGCTCAAACCTTGAAAACACAGATCCTGTGTCTGGGGAACTCTGTGATTTTTCTCTGTCTCAGGGTGATAATACAGAGATTTGCATCTAAGATGGGGATGTTTCACTTCTGATGCCTTTTTGTACCTTCCAGCATGTTCAGGCTATGTGGCATCTCCACTGAAGTTATGGAAACATAGTAACACTTTAAATTAAGGTGATCTGTATAAATATTTTATTATTTGTACAGCATTCAATAATGTGCTTGTAAAAAAACTTGGGAGTATGCATTGAAACAGCAGACAAACTATTTGAACAATACTTACATCTTAAAATATTGTAACATCTTATCACCTTGCTGTGGCAGCATTTTAAGCATTTATTGATGATGCATTTTATAACATGCCTTACAATAAGTTATTAAAGGATGTAGTGGCACCAACTAATCATTTCATAAACATGAATAAACCATTTATACAGGGCACCTTAATTTAAAGTGCTTGTAGGGACTTGCATAAAATGTTTTGAACAGCTGACATGCAGTATTGGTGCTTCACATAGTGCCAAAGTGGTGTCATGTCCTGGTATGCAAGAATCTTATGTGGGACTGGAGCTTTATTGCTTCCAGTGATGGAGCTGGGAACTGCACAGTAATTCCAAACACAAAATGTTGTAAATCTCTTCTGAAAGAGTGTACGAGGAAGTGCATAAGCAATATCCAGGAGATTCTGGTGACAAATAATGTAGAGGCAAGTTATTGCTCATTCTATATTTGAGGAAAAAAGGAAGGGAAAAAAATCTATTTGCTTTTAGCAATAATACAACCTGCGTGTAAGAAAATGCTGTTCAGAGGTAGGGTATATATTTAAGTCCTTGTCAAGCAATTAAAAGACCTTGCAGGATGATCAAAATTCAGTCAGCAAATAAATGATCTTTACACAGATCAAAGGAAAAGTATCTATACCATCAAAATAGAACTCTGAGGTATGTAGAAGGTGAATATTAAGGACAAAATTTGTACAGTAATACCAAAATAATTCTAGAAACACAAAAAAAAAGATGTCATGAGATTAAAAATCATGAGAACAACACTGCTGCATTTCTTACCATTGGCTATGATTTACTGGGAGCATTTAAAGCAATGCTAAAAAAAATAATGAAGTCATACCTTATTCCCCTCCCCCTGCAGATATAGATTTTATTTGACCTATTGCTTTTAAAACAGAACGCCTTAAAAAGCTCTCTTTACATGATAAAACTCAAAGACAAAAGAGAGAATGCAAATCATTTCTATATTACATATATGTTGCTCCATTTGGCAAAATCAAATTAGATCTTTTCATCTCCTTACTGTAGAACAAAAACAGAGCAATATTATGAAATTTTGCAGGGCTTTATTTCTAGGCGTCTTTTGTGTCCAGTCTTTTAAACTCAGGTTTTTCTGCCTTTTTTACTGACAAGCCCACAATTTTCAGAAAAGAAAGCTAGCATTAATTAAGACAGTGCCAGCTGTAATTTTCTTGGGAAGTAAATTTCTGCACAACTAAAGGTTACAGAGACCTTTTCACTGTCAAAATTTACTACAGCCTGTGAATGTTAATGTTTCTAATGAAGACATGTTCTCTGTCCCTGAACTTAAAAGTACCCTGAGAAGAAGGCAAAGAGAAAAAAAACTCTATTTGACGAATGTATCTGGAGTCTGTGCATTAATGCAGGGTTATGCCTGCTGGTGCATATTGTAATTATAGTGTTTGGATAGCCTTGTTTTCTAAACAAGGAATATTGCTATAAATTGGCAATTTTGCATGAAGAGTAGGCTTGTAGTAGGTGCCTTATGTTACAAATAAGACAGTGGTATAATAAGCATTTAACCCATTAGACTTGGGGATATTCTCAGCTAAGTCTGGAGAGGAGCTGTAATTCAGAATGTGGAATGAAAAGGTACTTTGGGTCTTTCTATGAATGCAGCAGAAGCACACATTCATTATCTTCTAATGATCACTGTACTTCTAATGATGATTTTTTTTCTCCATTTTAAGTGAAATCAGCTGCTTCTGAAAAGAAGTATCTGGCTTTGCTCTTTTTTTTTTCTCTTTGAAGATGATTAAATAGTAAACTATATATAGTTATATAGT
Organism: Eopsaltria australis; assembly: GCA_034509425.1. NCBI lineage: Eukaryota > Metazoa > Chordata > Aves > Passeriformes > Petroicidae > Eopsaltria > Eopsaltria australis. Next base: position 918,629 of record JAVTVJ010000110.1, read on the forward strand.
TTTTGCTGTTTTGTCAGTGTGCATTTTCCCCCTATCCCTACAGTATTTACTGCCAGGCAGAATGGCAAATAAAAAGAAAACATCACAGGAAGGATGATAGTCTTAATTTTTTGTTGCCATGTGTTTTATGGGATATTTTATTTTTCTATTCTTTGTAGGGTTTTTTCCTAAAGCAGAATGATAACCTTTTAAAGAAATCTGCTTGTTGTCTTATGCATTAAGTTCTTTAAACAAAAATTGCAATTGTGTGAAATTACTCTTGATTTCCCATGCAGCATCATGGTCAATATGGGTAGGAAAAAATTTAGCTTAATTCATTATATGTTGGTTAAAAATGGCAAAATCAGAGGAATAAAGGTCTTGCAAATTTTTAGAAATATGATACTAGGGATATGCTGCCAATATCCATGTTTAAGGTGGAGTTGTTTTAAAAATGGGGCACTAGATTGCAAATTGGGTGCTTTTTCTGCATCAGAATGTTCAGAGTGCTTTCCTTTCTCTTCCTTGCCCTTTCCCCTCCCAGTTTCCAAGGCTTAAGAGCTGAGGTTTTCAAGACACTGAGCTTTATGGTCAGAAATCAGCCAGCCTCTAACATTTCTTGGGAGAAGGCAGTGAGTACCAGAGGATTGCAAGTGGCTGTAGCAATTCCATCTGAGGATGGTGGCATGCCAGATGTGTTTGTGCCAGGCTCTGCAGCAGGGCCAGGGCCTCCAGGTCACTGCAGGAGAGTTTTTGCCATGCTGGTGATTTCTGTATCAGCTGCATCGGTGAGGGCTGGTTCTCATTCTGCCCATCAGCATTAGGGACTAGGATGGAGCACTGGGACAAAACTGTGGGAAATCAATGTCTCTGTAAATATCTACATGGACACTAGGATAATCTGTTAAAAGCCATGACTATCCTATACCAATGGAGATATCAGATCTCATTACACATCCAATCCCTTTTGGCAACATGTAAATTGGACTTCATTTTGACTCCCTCCCAGTCCAACAGAAGCATTTTACTGCTGAGCACCCCTCAAAAACATGTATTTCATGTCTTCATCAGTTTAATCTGCTACATGGTCAGGAGTTCAGAATAATGATTTAAGATCTGTTGGCTAATAAATCAATATATGAGATACTTTAATTCCAGACAGCAACCTGGTATGGCATCATTAACAGTCTTGGAGCACTGCACAATGAGATAAAAATGATGCAACACTGGCAGACTGAAGGCAACAGTCATCAGCAAGGTATATTGGGCAAATCATCTTTTTTGGGGGGATAGAGACATGGTTCAGCAGCTTAAAAAGCCATATTTATGGATACATATGCTGTGGTGGGAAGGATTCTCCCAGGGCTTTTGAGCTTTTATTTATGGATTGCACATGGATTTGCACAGATTTTTGTTACACTTAGACAAATCACCAGAGACATCATTATTGCCTTTTAAAAGCAGCTTGTTTCCCCTTAATTTAAACCTGTTTCTAATTGACTTGATGTGAGCCCAAATAATCCTTGTTCAAGTGAAATAAGTACATCACCCATTTCCTACTTGAATTGGTTTCAGATCTGACCTTTAGTTAAACCAGTGTAACTTGGTATGAAGACACAAACTTTAAGCCTTAGAGAAACCCTTGGAGATGGCTTTAAACTTCCTGTTGTGAGCAAATACAGGTAAGCCAAATACATAAGTGAGCTGCCAAATGGAAATCATGTTTGGAAACGTGATCTGGAGAAAGTGCCATACAAAATGTTACTGAGGTAACCAATCCCTCTGCCTCCACATGCCTGAGCAGCTGTCCTGTGTCCTTTGGACTATTAGGTCTTGACAGAGATTATGGAGGAAGGTGTGTAAGGAATTAGAAAAAAGTCTTCCTGAAATTTGATAATAAACTAGAACACCTGAACTGCCAAAAGTTATTTTAATTGTTCTATGTTTTACTATGAAATACAGGAATATTGATAGCCTTTGCATTCCTTCTCAGGTAAAAAGCCTGCAATGTCATTGACTTCTGTCCTCATTAATTATTCCTGCTGATATGTTATAAAAAAAAAATAAAATTATAAAATTCTAGCCTACTGTAGTAAGGCAACATGCCCCAGCCCTTTTTTGGCTGAGTTTTTCTCTTAGTAAGCAAAAAGAGAAATGCAGTACTGGGGTAGGGTTAGAGAAAGACAAGGATCTGAACAGTTGAACTATCCCAGTCTCTTTTTCTTTTTTCTCTCTGTCTCTGGTACTTCTAAAATATCATGGAGAGGGACAAAATATTTTACTGGAATTCATTTTAGTGTATCAGGGACACCATCATTTTCAGAGCAGAAAATCTGTTGTAAGAAAATCTCCTGCTGTGTTTTCTCTAAGATGTCCTCAAAAATAAAGATGGGAAATCAAGAGAAATGAAAAAAGAAAATAGGAGCCATCTATCCTGGTTTATTTTCTAGGGCTTTGTCTTATCACCTAAATTTCCAAATGGCACAAATACCTGTTTTTTAATAAAAAAGCATACTACAAAATCCTTGTTTCTTGAACGGGGTGGGGAGAAATCTTTGGCAAAGATAGGTGAAAAAACGATTTAGATCAAGGCCAACTGAATAAATACTATTAAAAAAAAAAATGGACAAGTAGTATAGAAGACTGGTGGAAAATCCAATTCATCTGAGCATATGGAACAGGCACTGTGGAGAGGGCACTGGAATGTCCCATGGCCAATGCTATAAAGCCCAAAACCGGTGACTAAATCTCAAAAAAAAAAATCGGATCACGATCCAAAAATCATGACATAAATTGAAACTGAGTCACCATTTTTGAGTAATTATTCCATTTGGTTCCTATCTAATTCATCCCTTCAGCTCCTGAGTCCTGTTCTTCATTGCCTTATATGTAGTGATGGACAGCAGCATGCTGAGAAGTAACATTTCTCTCATGTTGTCCCTGAAAAAACAATGCAGATGATTTCAGTGCAGTTCTAACCTTGAAATAATGCAATGAGACACATGTTCTGTATTTCCTGGATGGTGAAATGCATTCAGTAGGTGCAGCAGTAGTGGAAGGATGCTCCACAAGGCAGTTTAATCAGTGGCCATCACCCACCTCATCAAAGGACAGCACACAGGGATGTGATGGCTTTTGTGACAACTTTACACAAAGTCACAAGAGTAGTGAGAGCAGAAGGCTTGCCTGGAAGGCACTGGAAAAGATGTAAACACTTACAAGGCTTCTGTCCACCCAGAGCACAAACTTGGTGGGCTGAATGACCGTATTTTTTTCCAAGAAAAATAATAACAGCTGAACATACTAGAAATCTTGCTTAAAATAAAAAAAAAAAAAAAAAAAAAAAAAAAAAAAAAAAAAAAAAAAGAAGAAAAAAAGCATAATAATTCCCTTAGTGGTCTTCATTAGTTTGGCACTTAGAGAGGGAGGTAGATCACAAAGCATTGACTGAAACTAGAAGATGAGAACATGATTCACGAATATGAATGTGGGCAGTGCACACTCCCTTGTGACTCAGAATGAGTATTTTATATGTGATTCATAAGGAAAAATAATTGTTTTATCAGATGCAGTCCTTTCTTATGGCTGGAGTTAATATTCACCTTATTTAAAATTGAAATTCAACCACTGTATCAGCAGAGTGATTTCTTCCAGCACAGACACTAAAGAAAAGTAAGAAATTGCTTTATTCACAAACATGACACAGTTCTCTCCTCCACACAAGCTCATTGACTGGTGCTCTGCAAAGCAGCCTGATGTGCTTTTTGCAAGGCTGCTGGTGAATGTTGTTTATTAGAAAAGATTTTCTGGGTAACAGGAATAGAATCTGGAGATGATGTCCATATAGGTTTGTGAATCCTTGGGTCTGTGGAACCAACAAACACAGCAGGAGGTTGGTGGTGCATTAACAGGGGCAGCCTCTGCTGCCTCAGACTGCCAGAGTCCAGCTGGGGCCAGGCTGGGAACTGGCATCCCACCCCATGGACAATCCTATCTCCAGAGATGGATCAGCCAGTCCATAAAATGACCCTAACTGTTTACAACAAGGTACCTCTCACTTATTTCAATTTTTTTTCTGAGTCATTGAGATATTTTTAGGTAATCCTAGTGCTTAAGAACTTACCTTCAGCAGAACAACTAACACTAAGGAGAGGTTTCCATTAAAATTCTTCTGGTCTGTTTTGACTATCAGAATGGTTGCACAGAAATGTAATCTTCCTTGAGTGATCATTCTTTTCCATAACCACCTGGAGTTCCTTTTCATGACATGGACACCTGCTTCTCAGGAAATGTATAAAAAGTTAGTAAAACCACATCTCCCAGCTTGGAGTGTTTAATCTGAATTGGCTGGCATGGGCAACCTGCAGTGTAAAACTCAGTGTGTATGGAGAACATGAGCTGGGAAGGAAAGGACTCTGAGCACCCAGAAATGGAGAAGGAAGGCACCTGTGTCTGCATATGCAAGAGAGATGTGCTTTCCTGAGATTCCCAGGAGCTCCTTTGGGGTGAGGGAACCCACCCATGGCGCTGGTGTGCACTGTGGGTAGGGTTTGGCAGCTTTCTTACTTGTACTGCTCTCAGGGGATTTTAATATTTTCATTTATACTGGTGTCTAGTATCTTGTAAGTGAGTGTCACATAGAAAAACAACTCTTTGCTTGCATTTTATGAATTATTCAGCCTTTTTAATGGTTTCAGTATGGTTACATGTGGCAACGTTGTTTAGTGGTAGATCTTGGTCGTGGCTACTAGAAAATGTTTTTCAATAGTCAAACTTTAAAATGAACTATAGTTTTATCCTTTCTTTGACCTTGTAAAGAATTGTTTGTCATTTGATTCTTTTATTTATTTGGTTAATTGCACCACTCAGTGTTCTCCCAATTAGCTCAGTGTTTTATTAAAAAACATTGGAAATTTAGTAACAAGAGCATGGAGTTTATATCCTCTCTTAACATTGGTGGTTCCATTTTGTGGCTCCTTTTTGAATGTAGTAGACTTGGGAAATCCCTGAATGTCAGTGAGAGCAGCCATTGCCCAGAAGAATTCCAGTTCCCAGCTTGGAATCTCAAATTACGTGATGAGACTGAAAGCTAAATACAATGAAAACAGTAGGAAAAAAAATTGAGAAAATTTTTGATTATATCTGGATAATACATGGAGCTTCTGGCACTAAACCATGATATAGTTACTGACAAACCCAGGTCTAGTGCCAATAGCCATGAGTTGAATCAAAGAATGGGAGCTTTTGGAAGGCTTGAGGATAATTTTAGGGAAAGTGAATTATAAGTGAACTCAGAATTAGTTTCTGCAACAACAGGATAATTAGAACTGACCTCAGTGGTCAGTGTTGAAAGTTAAAAGGGTGCATCTCAGTACAATAGTGGGCTGAAGAATGCTTTTCTGGAAAGGGTGTCAGCTGCTGGGACAACCTTGATGTTTGCAGAGTTATTGTAATTTAGATTTAATCAGAGAGGATTGAAGTCTGCTCACAGAGGAAATGATGAATTTCCAGCTCTATGGATTTCTGCCCTCTAATTGTGATAGTTTTTGTCATTTGAGTCTCACTGCAGCATAAAGTTATTGAATACTGTATGAATTTCCATTACTCAAATCTTAAGAATAAAGTAAGAGTTGGAAAGAAATGTCTGGGAGAAATTAACCTCCATCTTTTCTACAGAAGAGCTGGAGGCTTCAAACAAGGCTCGAGACAGGTAAATGAGCAGCAAAACAGTGTAGTAGCATCAGTATTTAGTTAAACTATGGAATTCTTTGTGAGAGGATGCCACGAGTGCCAAAAGTTTATGTGGGCTTAAAGCAAGGCTTGAAAGATGTGTGGAAGAAAAATCTACTGGGGATTACCAAAAACACCCCCACAACAGCCTCAGTTTCCTCAGTGGGACACAGCAAAGGGAGACTGACCTCAGCTTAGCATCTTTTTATTCATGACTGGATCCAGCCCAGGGTTCTGGCTTGCAGAGCTCCCTGTAGTGAAGGACTACAACAGACTGAGGTCAAGGACTTCATCCTCTTTCAGAAGCCACTGTGGTATTTACAGTCATCAGCTAGAAGACCCCAGATTAGCTGTCGTGGTTATCAAGAGGGGGAATACTTTTAGGATTAAGGCAAGGGATGATCCAAGGCCTGGGAAACAGGCTTGCAGGGTCCCCTAGCCATCATCTGCCCCTAACAATCCACATCTTTAACCAAATGTGCTCTTTTGTTTTTCTTTATTGGGACATCTAAAAGGGTGTTTTGCCTCAGAAGCCACAGTTTAAACTTCAGAAGAAAAAGGAGATTGCCTGTCCTCACTGGACTGGTCCCAAGGTTTTCTGTTTTATCACTGGGAAAAGCATTTTAGAAATGCCAGTACTGAGTGAGGGAGAGGGAGTTGCATTCATTTCTGCATACTATTTATTGGATTTTTGAAAACTGACCTGAGAAAAATGTTTATTTAATATATTTACTGCAAATTATATTAGTGTTCTAGAACAAATGGTCAGTTAATAGCTATTTTCCTGGCAAAAATAAAAAGCCTGGACCCCACACCTGTTTAGCTGTAACCGACAAACAAAACAATCATTCAAGTGGAGTGAAAACAAACCAAATGCCCTTGAATTTTCAAAGAAAATATAACTCCTCCATGTAGCCCTAGGACAACACAGCCTGTTTGTTGGGAAGCATACTTAGCAGAGAGCTACAAATCTCTTTGCTGTGAGACTGAACGACTGTCATACATTTTGCTCTCTTTGTCTCAGTTGATAGTGTCTATAATACTATTCAGAGATAGAAAATTTGTGCCTGTCACTGTACCTGTCAGAAAGGAGCAATACCCTCTGGCAGTGACAGTCAACTTTATGGAGTTTTATTAGTCTAATGAATGAAAGCCCAGTAGCATGCCCTGTAACACTTCTAAACTTTGGATTTTAAAAGGAATCATTATTAACACTGAAAAACAACTAGCAGCTTGTTTTATGTACTCTTTGTTAAAAGCCCCACATATTTTTAAGAAAAGATTAATCTACAGTAATTTGTCATCAGGCCCTGAGTGACTGTAATACAATCCATACGATTGCAGAAGGTTCTGCAGGAAATTTGTAAACATAATGCAATCATGTGTTTGCATTTGTGACTCCAGAGTAGCTGGTAGCAGCTGTATAAACTTCTGCTCCTGCACAGAGGAGAGACTCAGTGTGACCACAGCTGTGCATTGTTAATTGCATGGGATGCTTTCCTTGGCCACCCTCTATGTTAATGACAGAACTGTGCACCACTCGCTGGCCCTCTGTCTCTCTTTCTCTGACTCTTTTCTTCCTCTTAACTTTTGCTCCCAAAAGGTCGATAACATCTTATAAAAGGCCCTGGTTACCTTGCAGCATATCCTTTCTGAGCTCTAAGCACAAACACATTCAATAAACTGTGCGGGAAATGTTTCTCATTTACTACTTCCAGTAAAATGAAAACGAAATAGCAAAGACTGCTCTACATCTTTTCAAGGTCTTGAGATAATTAGTTTAATAAAAATTCACTTTTATAAGGCATGATCCAAGTGTGTTGCTATCTGAGGGAAACTCCTGCTGACTGCTGTGATTCGGGCCCAATGGCTTTTCTGTGTTTTCTCTATTGTATGTATACAATGTTAATTTTTCAGCTCACATGAGCTTATTTGCCAAAGAGGGCACAGAACATTTTCTGTCTTACAGTGGTAGGAGATTGCTGAAAAGAATATATTCAGATAGTCAGATTGTTCTTTCTTTGGTTCAGTCCATCGTGAACATTCCGTGGCATTTGCGATTATCGCTCTCTGTTACGGGGCCAGCAGCGCTCCCGATGCTCCAGCATCCCATCCTGCAGCAATAGGACAGCTTCCCTGGAAATGTAAGAGTGCTCCAGGAAGCTGATGGATCAATTGATGGGTCACTCAGGAAATAAACATGCGGGGCCACATGCTGTGATCTGTGCAGCTGAGATGTCAACACAAGTTCACAAACACTTATATGGGATGGATTCAGACTGAGTCACTCTGAATGTAGATTATAGTCATTAAGATACCGAGCCCAATAAATTCCTTTACAACTGAGTGTAATACTATACATGCATATTAGCATATTTAAAACATAATAATACTGTGCTTCTTTTGTGCCAGCACAGTTTCATTTGTTTGGATATTTCTGTCCTTGCAAAGAATGTGCATTTATAGCTCTTCTCTGCCTACTGCACATCCAGAAATGTTGAGCTGAACTTAGGTTTCCATAACCTGCAGCATGTGAATAGTCATCATAAACTTCATATTTGAGTGACAGTAATGGATGCCAGTTGCCACACTATTTTAATCAAGAATGAAAATATTAATTCCTAATTCTAGAAGAATATTTCTTCTCATATTGTTTGATTGCATAAATTCCACTTACTCTCTTTAACACATCTCATGTTGAGTTGCAATGAGTAATCTCCCCCACATTAAAATACTAACCAGATTTTGTATTTTCTTGGTGGATCACTCAGGGTGTGTCTCATCCTGTCTTTTCTTCCTCGTGGTGTAATTTAGATGAGATATTTATTTATACTGCACATCTCACTATCACTGTTATGGCACATTGGTATGAGTGACTTGAGATGAGCCGCTTGTTGGTTCAGTAAACTGGCACCTACTGGAAAAAAAATCAAGGCATCAATGTCAACAAGTTGTGTGAGAACTTCACAAATAACTACATTGCAAAATTTCTCTCTGCCTCAATCCTCTATAAATTTTTGGTACCCTACTAAGGATTCTCTTCTCTCCTTTTCCTGTTGCTAGATGAGTACATTGACTTCCAGAATCCTCCTAACCAACTTTGTTGTTGTTTCGGGTTTGCTTTGGTTTTGGGTTTTTTTTTTTTCTTTACTGAGAGGCCACAATTCTGATTGGATACTGGTAGTTTCTACAATCTCTGCATGCCTGTGTCATAAATTACCTTACTATAGATATTTATCTAAGAAACGTGTATTCTCCTCCCTTTTGTCTCAATACTCTTTTGCTTCTACCTTGTTTTCCTTACCTTCTTTTTAGAACACACAGCCCATTATAAAGAAAAATGTTAATACTTTAAAGATACTGTCTCAAAAGCTATTGCAATTCCTGCCTTTGCTAGAGAGGAATGAGCTTACTGTGGCAAAAAAGGGAAAGGTTACAGATTGCCATATTTACCCTTCTGCCAGAGTCTGCCCCGATTGTATGTGGTGACTGATGCCAGGCCTTAAGTATTGGTGAAAATGTCCATATCCCAGCTCATAGTCTAATAATAGAATTTATCCCTTCTGGGAGGTCTTGTTCTGGGAGATCTGAAACTCCTACTTTTATGACAACTGTAATTTTTCTATATTTTGAGCAGCCATATGTCATTATTGAGCTGACCCATAGGCCTTGTATATTAGTAACCTTACTGGAGGTTTTCTGAATGTATAAGGGAAGAGATCAACTCTTCTCAATGAACACAGTCTGTACACTGCCTAAAGGAATCAGAGGGTGGAAGTGATCATGGATGTGTTTGAAAGAAATTACAGCTGAGCTGAGGAGAATTTATTTGTCTGAGTTTTCTTCCTCTTGAAGAGGAAAGCCATGGAGTGGTGAGTTTTTGGAGATTCTTTCTATTGCTTTCTATATAGGTTTCATGTTATCTTACAGTTGTGGCTTAGGTTCCCAAAAAACCAACAGCAGTTCCCTTCAGAAATTAAGAATAATACAGAAAGAATGCACTAATAGCCAATACACATATTGAGCTGAGAGCACACAAAGCAAAAAGCCCACAGAATAAAATAAACAGAAGATCTCCCAAGACACTCTTCCTGCTCAGTCAAGGCTTGCCTGTTCTGCTCACAAGCAGGGCCAAATAATGCTGCTTCCCATCTTAGATCTCTCCCTGCCCTATCCTTGAAGTTTTATAAATTTGGCTCTTTTCTCCAATTTTTTAAAGAGAGTTTTCATCAAACCCTATTTCTTTTGCTTTCTATTCTTGGCAGAATTCTCACCCATTTCCTTTATTACTGTCATCTGAGCTCCCTTTATTGTTCCCCTCCCTTAACCCTCCTTTCCACTGCCCCTCTTTGAAACCCATTCAAAAAATTCCTGACCAAAGTCTGAACATATTTTTCCCATGTATTGGAGCTTTCCTCATTTCTTACCCTATCAGGGTAGGATTTTCTTCTTACCCTATCAGGCCCCAAATTCAAAATTCTCATTGCACTGAAAGCTGTTCCAGGGTGCATTTCAGCTCAGCTTACACAAACCTGACATCATTGTGATAATAGGTGAATTTCATTAATCAGAGTTGCTTATTTTGAAATCTTTGGGAAATTTCTTATATTTGCATGTATATTTCCTTAGAATGCAGTTGCCTGTGTACATCTATCAATCCTTTGGGCCAATGCAGATTACTTATGTTTCATGTCTCCTCTCTGTCAAGATAATAAACTTGAATCAGGTTACATAGAAAATCAGCTTAACTTTTCAAATGCACAATGATGGTCTTTGCTGTCCACCCCTTAAATCTCCAGAGCAGTCATTTTTGGCACTTCTGTGCTAACTGTGGTTATTCTGTGTGGTCTTTGGGCCACAGTTTTCCGTTCAGTTGCTTGTATGGTGAGAAAGCTTTTATGTGGATGTCCCAACCATGGCAGGTCAAGGCCAGGCTGGATAAGGCCTGGTCTAGTGGGAGGTGAGGGGGTTGGGACTAGGTGAGCTTTAAGGTCCATTCTAACCCTTTAACATTGCATGATTCTGTGATCTTCTCCAAATCTTGCAATGCCCTGCCTGGATGGAGCTGGTGGCCATTGTGACAGAGAGATCTGTCCTTGCCTCAGCTGTGACTGCAGGCTACATCCTCCAGCCTTAAATTTTGGTCCTAATAAGCAAGGCAGGACAGAGTTACTGCCCTGTCTGCCAAGGCTCCTGAGAGAGCCATGGCTGTGGTTTTGTTACAGTTTTGGAGGAGATGGGGACAGGATCCTCTCTGAAGTCCTGTTGAATGGGAGGCTGTTTCCTGGCTGTGGTGAGGGTGCTGATGGAAGCCCCTTCCCCACGCCTGCTCTGCTCCACACTGTTGTCAATCGATAGGGCTTTTAGCAGGGAGGCCTCCTCCACAGTCACACAGCATGCTCCTAGATGAGCTTTGATGTCAGGTAATCATTGCTGTATATAGTAATAAATGATGTGTTTACATAACAGAATTCCCCTGGCCTTTGATATCCTCAGACATGTTATCAAAGTGGTGCAATGACATCTTGTACAATGGAACAATAGGAAAGTGCAGAACTGCACAAACCGAGCACGAGCTCAGCCCAAATGTATGTTGCTGTGCAATTATGTTATTTGCCCTTAGGGCAAGAATCACAGCTGAAGGAAGTTAATATCAATACCCT
>JAVTVJ010000110.1:935000-1020000 GCA_034509425.1 Eopsaltria australis
CTTGGTTCTTATTTTCCTGAGCAATATTTGGACAATGCCAGAATTTTGAAGTCTGCTTTTGTTTAGAATTCCATAGAGGGTCAAGACTAGTTCTGAAGAAATCCCAATAATTTAAAATGAACCCCCAACCAGAGCCCTGTAGATACCAGACAAAGGTCTAATTATAACACCTCATAAATAGACACTTTATAATGTCTTTGTGTGACTTGCTCACTAGACACTGTTTCTCTATATTAATAGATAAATAGGAATATTTTTCTACTTCAGTTTGAGAAACAATATTTTGCAGTCTGTGGGAATCAAACACGCTGTCATCTGGTGAGCTTTTTTTTTTTTCTGGTTTCAGAAGATATGGGCTTTTTTGGGGAGGGATATAATATATAAAAGATGGAAATGTCCTCTTTTTGACTAAGGTACTGTAATTCTCACAACATGAAAAGTAGCTCAAAGAAAAATCTGACTGGCCCCCTATCCTTCTTCCTTGTTTCCTACAGAGCTGTATCCAAGACATGCTTTATAGGTGACTGCATACATCATGCAGTGCTCTAAGTGTGTCTTTACAAGTATCCTGAATGCTGCTTGAGTATGGAAATTACCGACAAAAGAAATTAAGAGCAGGAACCCCATGATTAGACTAATGCATTGATCAAGTCAATTCTTCTCTGTTTCACTGCCAACACACCACATATAAAAGCGTCATTAAAGAAACTTTGCTGTCTCTCCTACTAATGGTCTACAATTTGAGCATGCCCAGATGATTGACAGGCTGTGCCAGGGCTGCCTGTGTTGTCTGAAAAAGCCACATCGGATCAGCGGAAGCTTAAAGCAAAGCATAAATTATAGATATATGTCTGTTTCTTTGATGATGTGAGACTAGTAGGTGCATCCCACTTCCATCACACAAAGAACCACACTTTCATGCAGCTTTTTCACTTTGTCACATCACATTTGAAAAAACAACAGTGAAAACATAAATGTTCTATTTTTTTTAACAAACAGCCTGTTCAAAGCCAGTTTTGAAGTTCTTCACTTTCTGAATTAATTAAATATAAACTAAGTGTTAAATTGCAAAGTTCAGTGCAGCGAGGATTGTTGCTTATTTTCTATATCTATTTGTCATTACTGTTAACTGTTATGCATGTTTCTGAACCAGAGCTGCTGAACTGGAATGCTCTGAGCATTTTGACCATCCCAAACAAAGGTGTTTAGAAGGCACTGAAAAGGGGGATTCTTTTGCTTCGTAAATTTTATTGAGAAAAGCTGATTGAATTTTATTGCTTCCACATTATAGAATCTTCAGTAATATTGCAATGATGAATTTGGGGCTCAGGATACTGCTTACAATTATAAAGCAAAATGTATGTATAATATACTTGTAAAATAAAAGAGAGACAGATTGTCATTCTAATCCTACCCTTCCAACAGGAATAATATTGCAGGCTTATTGTAATATTAACAGATTAAATGCTACCCAGTTTGTTGATGTTATTTCTATACCAAAACCAAAATTTCCATTATAGATTAATTCAGGAATTTGATAGTTATGGCTATTAGTCAGCCAAAAATAATGACTCACTAGCTTCAGTCATAGAATAATGACTCTAGAATTGCCTTCTACATTTACGGGTTCAACAAAATGTTTAAAACACAATTCTAGGCAAATACAGGATAGATCCATTTCATATTTGTAAGGTACTACAGAAGAGAGACTTGGTTGCACTTGAAAAGGATTATATCTTTTTTTAGGGTGGCTTTTTGTTTCAAGTGTTTAGTATTAGAGAGTTTCCTTGTTGCCACTGAACTTGCTCTCCAGCTGTACTGTAATGTTTCCATTTATGCCTTGCTGATGTCCAGTTTTATTCCATAGAAATAGTTTATTGAGTAAAGCATAATTGTGCTCTGTAAAATACTCATCTTGTATCACTTCTTTTAGAGATCAGACATTTCCTTTTCCCATAAGGTCTAAAGATCTGTAAGTTGACATAATTCTGCACAAATCACTCTGGTAGTGTAACTTAGGCTGTCCAAATTCCCCTTGGACTGTGGCCTCTGTAACTGTGCCATCACTCACTTAACTTCGCCTTATCTTTAAATAAGTTTAACCAGAAGGGACTTGTTCAACTCACCACCTCTTGAGTAATGTGAATTATTTATCTGATCTTCATATGTGTTCGTTAAGCTGTATACAGTAAGCCTAAGTGTAAGTGTTTATTCTGTTCATCCATAAGTGTGTCACCCCAAGCTTTGAACTCAGGCTAACCACAATAAAAATCTCTCTCTTTTGCTGTTCTTTGATGGAAATGGACATCATTTTTTCATGTTGTACAATGGCAGCAGTGTTGTCTCAGACGGGAATGCATAAAGAGACATTTCACATGTTCAGTGTTGTCTTGCTGCTTCCCAGACCACCTTCCCCTACAGCTCTGGAGAGCTGAGTGTACAGGAAGCTGTATCCCACCATGTCCTACAATATAAATATGCCACTGTAATGGCTACTGTGGAAGTGATGATTAAAATAGTCCTTTTTTATCAATTTGCTGCTTTGCCTGAGCAGTTATTAAGTGCTCTTTGTCTGTGAAGGAATTTTAAGCACTGAGAAATAAGAATTCAGTAAAGCAATCCTGTTTTCTGCTTAAAAGGGCCTCAGTTCAAATGAAAATAAACTAAAACAACCACACTGGAATACATAACTGACCTGGATTCTCCAAAAAACCCAACCACTGAAACCCCCATGTATTTCTAGGTGAGGCTGGAGAGCTGTGCATGTGGTCTGTTTAGAGGCAGTGCTTTTGGTGGAGGACAGTTCCACCAGAACTGGTCTAAAATATTTAAAAGGGGATGGAAACAATAATTTTTCTAACTTACAGTGCTGCACTTTGGTTTTCTTTATTACCTCTGCTTTCCATTTGAAATCTGTCCAGAACAGCAGTGTTTACACATGTCCTGTTAGAAGTAATGCCAGAGGGACCTCAAAGGCAGGAGTCTTGTTCCATTCTTCTTTGGTTAATTTTCCTCAAACATAAGGTATTTTAACACCTCCATAGATCATAGGATGAATAGAGTCTACAGAATCAAACATTGTGCCTCTTTCAGCATTAAGTGTGCTCAGGTTAGAACTTGCTTAATTTATGAGCTGTGAGGCAGTCATGAAACCATGGGTAGGCATATTGTTAGAACAGATTTCATTTTTCAGGAAAAAAAAAGAGAATTTTATTTTGGGCTTTGGGGTTTTTTTTCATATTAGTTGGTTGTTTTGCTTTTTTTTTTTCAAAACTGACAGGGTCTTTGTGTCTTCTTTTCTGCTTTTTTTTTTTTTTCCTACCAGAACTTTTTTTTTTTTTAAATGATTGTGGGTTTCCCTGCACAGCCCCCCATTCTTTTCTCAGGAATGCTTGTATTTTTGTGTACAGTGGGCTTCCTCCTTGGCAAAGCAGCTTCATGTGTTTCATGGTTTTCTGCTCTTCTGAGCTGGAACATGTTCTTGTGTGCTCTAAGAGCACACAGCTTTGGAGGATCTGCAAAAGACAAGATATTTCATGCATCCTTTCTGAGGCCTATTTCTGACAGTCCCTTGAAACCAATTCAAAACTCTCCCTAATTATAATAGGACAGGTTTGTGTCTGCTTCCAGTCAATAAAGCTTTGTTCTGCCTCAGGGATTTTACTTGTACCTGATTATATAATGGAGGATAGCAGAATCAGGCAATAGTAATTTTAATCCCTGACTATCTTTCATTCAAACAAAACATGCAAAGAGATTTGGTGAAAGGAAGCAATGTGAATGTTGTACTACTAGAGCAAACATTCTGCAGTGAGTTCTGCTGGGTGGGACACTGATCTCCCCCTCTCCTTTCTCTTTTCCAAGCATTTTGGGGTTGATATTGGACAGAAAGGCGATGTTTGCAGTGGCAGCTCTCTCTGCTGAGAAGGCTGCAGTGCATTGCAGGCAGCTCCAGCAGCTCTGGGGGAAGGCTCAGCTCCAGCAGCAAGTGCTGCTCAGACTGTCCCAGGCCTGGGGTGGAGAAAAAGAACCACAAAATCAAAACACTCAGTACTGTGTAGAAGCAAGCCTGGGTTTGTGATCCCCACTTTTTACATTTCACTGGGGTATTCAGTTCCAGGCTTGGAAGCTTGAGGTTTGCTTCTGTCAAAGCAGCATTGAAAAGCTGACCCATATATAAAGTTTTAAACACAGCATGGTCATTTTTCTGTTGTTAACACTGAGTATGTATTTTAATTATTTGAGAGTCTTTCAAAAATACTTAATATTATGCCTTAACTTAGGAAACACACAAGGTTTTTTTTCTTGATAATATTGTTCCAGAAGCCAATATCCTCACAGAGAACAATCCTAGCTCTGCATCCTGTGATGAATGGTTTGCTATCCTATTGTCAGATCTAGGACCAAAAATTAAAATAAAAACTCTTATTAAGTAGGGAAGAAAGGGAACTGCATTAAAATATTGAGGTTTATATTTTTCCTGTGCAGCTCTAAAAGGAAGGAAGTTTTATTGCTTACAGAGAAATTAATTTATCAAGGTCCTCCACTGACAAATTGGTAAGAACAGATCAACCTTACAGAGCTCCTCAAGATTCAGTTCTGCCACCCTCAGCTCAGAGTCAAGAGTGGGGAGCCAGGAGCAATAAAGGACCAAACACATTCTCCTTCCTTTTTGTATCTGGGTCGTCCTAATTGATCCCAGCAGACTTCCTCTGGCTGGACTCTCTCAATCAGCCCACCTGCATCCTCACCTGCAGGGACTTGTCTGGTTTTCCAAGTGCTGGGGCAATGCCTTTGGGGAGGAAAAAGTTTCCTCTGTTACTCCAGGGAAGATTTTTAACCTCCTCATTGCCATGGCACTCAACATCACAAATGACAAGCCAATACTTGCAGCTCCCAGCCCACCCTCTCTTTGCTGGTACTCAGTGACACTCCCACAGCTGGATTAGATATTTTAAGTAGCTAGATATTTAATTGGTTTTCTTCATGGTTCTTGCACTTAGCAGTCTCTAATCTCTCTTTAATGTCTTTCTGTAAAACCTGATCAAGAACAACAATGCCTTTAAGATAGATACAGTTTTAATATATGGACCACTGAACTTACTGAACCTTTGCTGAAACACATAAAAATATCACTCTTAACCTGTGTATTAAATGTTGGGGTTGTAAAATTTCTATACAGTTGTTTCTGTAGAACTTGTATATGTGTGAAATTACATATTTCTAGGTGCAAAAACTCCTAAAGCCATTTAATAAGTATAGCATCTTTTGCAGGATTTTAGCCAAGCATCTAAATCAAGAAGCACTAAAATGTCTTTAAGAGAGACCACTTGTGTACAGTTTTTACTTTCAGGTCTAGATATTTAAATTCAGTTGGCTTATATCTAAACTTGCTTGCACTTTTCTCCAAGCATTTTTTTTTATTATTTGAAAATGCTTTATCATTTTTCTGATCAAAATAATACATTTTATTTAGAAGCTTTAACTGATAATGAAAGATTCTTTTATTTGTTTTCCACAGCTATACCCTTCTTCTGTTATCTTCACATTTATATCAATCTTACAAGAGTTTTTACATCTGTGTCTATGGTGACATGGTTACATCCTCTTTAGGTGAAACGGAATACTGTGGAAACCAGTCACTCTCTTAACTTTTGGTTTTCCTCTCAGACTAATTTGAAAATGGAAAAAGTGATTTAGCACCTGAAAAGAATGTGGTGCTCTAGATGTGAGCCCAGTTTCACCCCTTTCTGATTTCTTCCTTCATCTATTGCATCTATTCCTGAAATACCAGAATGCAAATGCATTAACATTCATTACATCTGCTGAGGTCAGAGCATTTGAATAATTCCAAATTAAGGACGGTGACTTATCGTGTCCTCAGTGTAGCAGACCTCAAATGCTGACTTGTTCAGCTGTCATGGTGTAGCACCACACCACAGGCTGGGCTTAAACACTGAAAATGAGTCTGTAGTGGGGCAACACTGAGTATTGCACTGCTCTTTTGTTCATCTTCCTTTTATTTTCATCAGCAGAGCTGTTTCAGGTGCTCATTTTCCTCCAGAGCACTGGAGCTGTTCCAGCAGCCTGTGCAAAGGGAGCTGCTGAGCATTGCCAGCAACATCCAGTAGCAGAGAGGGAAGAAATTTTTTACTGTGAGTGTGGTGAGACACTGGGACAGGTTGCTCAGGGAGGTAGTCTCAAAAAAGAAAATACAAGGTTGGCTTGAGACTTCAGTGTCAGATGTGCATCATTCCACCAGATTACTTAGAGAGGTGGTTTAGTTTATGTCCTATTGAACTGTGTGTGTATAGGTGTTAACAAAGGGCAGTATAGAAGGTGGTTTGTTGTAACAAGTGGCCTCAGAAAATGTTTGCAGTTTTAAAACCTCGACAGCCCGACGACAAAGAAAGGATTGGTTCAAAGCACATAAGAGAAGTGTGTTCATGACAATTCTGTGTCCACCACGAGCATCAAGCTGTCCTGGTGTCCTAAAGCTTGCTTTGTCCTAATGTCCACCAGGAGAGAGGTCTTCAAACTCTTCATGCAAACCTTACACACACTAACACTGGGAGTAGGTGCCGGGCTCTGAGTACTGTACAGACACTCCTTGCCCTACTTCATTTTATTTTCATTCTTTCATGACAACATATGAGAAATTCTTATAAAAAATACTGTATTTTACTCCAGATTTAACTTTCTAAAGGGTTTTTCATTTCCCTTGCTTTTCAATATATATTTGAAATATCCTATCTAGAAATTACCCAGTACTGCTGGTATTTCATTCTACTGAACTATTGTTTTCATTCTGAGAGTTGTCTTTTCCTTTCTTCTGAAATAAGACCTAGACTAAATACCAAAATTCTTTCACTGCATATTATGGCTGAGTGCACTAAAATATAAAAACCTTGATTTAAGGTTTTTTGAATTCAAAGATCGTAGGCAAGTGTTCATTTGAAGGTTCAGTGGCATTTTGAAATGAGAACATCATATATAAAGATGTCAGAGATGGAGCCTCCCACAGTGAGGTTGAAAGAAGAAGAACAGAATGAATAGAAGAGTTTCTGGGTTCCAAGGCATTTTAACATCTCATTACTTGAGATTACTGTACATATAATTTTCCAATATTTTGTATTATAGACTTTGAATGTATTGGTTAAAATTGCTTCATGCCTAGCATCAATTTAGCCTTATTCATTATCTCCTTTAAATAAAACCTTAAAAATAGCTGGTTTCAGTGAGTGAGCAATTTTCTGATAGCTACAGATTCTTCAACATTTCTAAAGCGAACTTGTAAATGAAAACAGACTAGGAGGTAGCAGTCCCTCAGCATTTCTTGAGCAGCCTGTTATTATATGAATTCAAGTAGTTATCATCTGAACTAAATTTATAATTTGCACCATATTTCATTGTATCTCAGATTTTCATAATCCTACAATTAAAGTTCTTACTACTTTAATGATGCTGACTTTCATGGTCTAATGACAATGTGATATTATAATTTGATATCTATGGTCAGTACTTTGGCCAGTGTTCATGTCTGTGGTAATCCAAAAAGGGGGATAGAGTTTTGTTTGCCTAAGGTAGGGCTGGGTTTTGAAGTGGAAGAATTTCTGTATTTGCTCCAGCAGCTACCTTGACCCAGTAGCGGAACTGAGGTCATCAATGACCACATCAGCCACATCTTGCCTTAAAATTTGTGTCCATTTCCATTTCTCACTTCTATGACACAACTGTAAATTGACTTTAAGCAACTGAGACATTAAATGATATTAAATGCCTGATTATATTCTTCAATATCTCAAGTTTTTAAAAAGTCCCATTAAAACATGTACCATATGCTTTCTATCTTTGTACCAGGGGTTTAAAACTGTAAAACTTGTGACCTTTAAAAGTAGAAAGCAACTTCCATGGCATTTCTAGATATCTAATTTAGGCAAATATTACGCAAATTTATAAAATCTTAGAGCTGGTTATCATATAATTGCATACCCAAACCACCTATTGAAAGTACCAAATAAATAAAAACATGCATTTATTTAAGACAAATACACACATCATTTGCTACTTAACCCTTCCTGTATAAGCAAGAGCTTATAAAATAATTAATTAAACCCAAGATTCCTCCCTTCTGACAGTTAAATGAAGTGTTCCAGTTGGTTTACATCACTATTTCTATTCCTTATGCTTTGGGGTTGTGTCCTAATGCTTGAGAGAAACTTTCTGTTCTAGACAAACCAGAATACCACTCCATGTCTGTTGCAAGGCACTGCTTGGAGCTCAATGGAGGAGCAAAAGTGAGGAAGGAGGTCTAAGAAAATAGAGCTGCCTTCCATTTTCTTTCTTGTCTGCTGGGAAAAAGAGAGATGCTATTCTGTGAAGGATCTAGCAGGAGTTTCCTTCTATGAAACACTGGAACAGCTTCCTAGAAAGCAATTATGTTGTGTCATGCCAAAGAGATTTTAAGAACAGGTTCAGTAATGTCTTTGTGAGGAGTAGAGGTGAGATCCTCTCACTTTGCAAGTGCTTGAAGGTGGAGGTCCTTAGAAATAATTGTTCATTTGGCACAGTGAGCAATCTGGTGTCTAACAGCTGAGAAATTTTGAGAGTTGATATTAATCAGAGAGTTCAAAAATATTTAGGAAGCCTTGCTGTAGATCATCCTTCCAGCTCACCATTTCTGCCACGTTTTGATGCCTGCCTGGGCTGCTTCAAATGCAGTGAATTTACAAAAATACAGTGGCACTAATGTGAGACACCAGCCATGCTCATACAGAGATCTTTTCCCTTTTTCCATTTTCCTTTTTCCTTTTTTTTCCTTTTTCTTTTTTCCTATTTCCTTTTTCCTCTTTCCTCCTCCTTTCCTGCTGGAAGCAGGGGTTGGATAGAAGGGCTCTTTGCTTTCTCAGGTAAAAGGTGGGTCACAAAAAGAGCCTTCCTTCCAGCTTATTGGGAAACACCACAGCACCTGACTGGCTTGTGAGGAAAGTTCTCTCATCCAGGGATGTCCCGTGCCTTGGGAAGAGGTAAATCACAGCAAATGGAGCATCCAGGGCAGGGCAGCATTCCCTCTGCCAGGGGTGGAAGACCAGGAGAAGGAGCTGTGCTGGGACCCTTCCATAGCTCTGTGCCATGCCAGACCCAAGGCAAGAAAGGAGGCAATAGGAGCTTCCTATTGAAAAGAAAAATCTGACAGAGAAAGAAATAAAATACCCAGATGCAAAAGAGAAATGCAGTCTGAAATAGTGGAAATGGACTGAAATTGTTAGTGAATGGTTTAGTCTCAGGCCCACGAAAAACTCACTCCTGGGCACAAAAAGCTGAGATAGCCACTCACAACAGTGCCAAGCTAATGAAAACATGCAGCCTTTCCAAACTGGTAACATTTCAAAACCTTCTCCTGTCTTGTACTGCACTTTATTCCTTCTCCTCCTCTACCAGCTTCTGAATTGAGTTTTGCTTGTTATCATAGGCAGCTTCACCAGTTCTTACTATTTTATCATGAACTTCAAGGTATTTGATGCTTTATTTAAACCCTCAGCTCCTGCAAATGCAAAAAGAATTTTTTTAAAGGTAAAACAAAACTTTCCAGGTCTCATGATTATGTAGGAAGCTTGAAAGTGTGATCCCAAAAATACACCTTAAAACTTAATCCCTCAACATTCAGAAGTCATCATGTGAATATAAAGAACCCAAGTATGCTGGGGATTTGAATTTCTTGTTTCTTTGATTTTTTTTTTTTTTCTAATCTCATAGATATTTATCCTGTTTCCAGAATTTTTGGAATTCCAATTGATGATCTGTCAAAGTTTGGAGAAGTGCATGTCCTGAATGAAGGTTTTAATATTTTCACTAGATCTTCAAGCCCTGGTGCAAAAAGGAGACAGGGACTTCTCCCTGGAATCTTATGTTAAGACATTTGGCATCTCATGGCTATGGCTCTCCAGTATATCAAGAAAAGAAAGAATATCATCCAATATATCATCAAAAAGAAGCTGGAAAAGAAAATAAATGTATACAGCAATTGCTTCTTAAAAGTTGTCGTGTGCTTTAGATGCCCTACAGTATTTTCCACTTAGGCCATGTGGTAGAATGTTCTGTGTTTGGCAAGAACTTGGAAAAAAGTTTATTTGATGTTTTAAAACCTTGGGATTGTTTGATAACTGAAAAACATGAATATTTTTTGCAGAAGTGTGAAAATGAGTGACAGAATCATTTGTCATGATTGAATTTTCATATTGATTCTAACAATAAGTCATTTGCCTTTATTCTGTTTTTCTTTTCTAACTTACCTTTGTGACCTGGCCAGTTCTTGAGAACTCTGTTGCTATGTTTGGTAAGGACAGGAACAGAACCCAGATTTTCAGATTTCCTTTAAGCAAGTTATTTTCCCAGCCCTTTTTCCTCATGAAAATAACTTTGAAGATCCTTACTAAAACTAATTGAGAAGGTTGAAAGCTTGCCTCAGATTTTCCCCCCTCCTAAAGCTTATTCAGAAGCCTCCCAGGACTGAGCTTTGGGGTCTGTGGGCTGCTCAAATCGAAGGCCAAATCCTCAGAGGTGCTGAGCAGCTTCAGCTACAGACTTGGCTTCTTGTTAGTAGTGGCTTCCAGCAACATCTGCAGCTCCTACAGGGATCAGGACTTAGTGGCTCTTAGCAGCTCCCAACAGGCATTCATTCAGGGCTGACACATTTTTATAGCTCGGTTTCACTTGCAGTAGGATATTTTCAAAAGCCTGCCTAGTGTGCAGTAACTGCAAATTGCTAAAGATCCTTCTCCTGCAGCTGGGTGCTGTGGAGAATCAGGGTCTTACACAGGCAGTCAAAGCCCCAGTTCTGTTTGCAGTCTCCCCTTGACGCTCCCTTGCTTGGACAGGAATGTATTTTGGGGAGGCCTGAATCGTTTCCCAGTTTGATGTCTCCTCTCCAGCAGTAAACACAGTTTCACTTGGAGTTGCTGACAGTATGATCCAGGAGCCCTCCTCTCTCGTGTCCTTGTCACAATCACCTCTCTAAATGCTTTAGCTGTTACATTTTCATTGTCTTGAATTTATGCACTGAGGAAAGTGGGCTCCCAACATTAGGAATGTTGCTTTCAGTCTGCTTAGCATGTCATTTTACTGCCACAGACAGGACTTTCCCCTCTCCCTCAGATGATTTCTGCTGAGAAGCCTGATTCCAGCTTCTGTTTTCTGATCCACATCCAAATATTCTCCTTTTTACATCTCCTTCTTTTAGTGAAATCCATAAGAAGTTGCTAAAGCCGAGGATCAAATGTAGCAAATAGAGCCACGAGAACCCTGTGATAGGCTGTTTCTGGTCACACACCGGTTTAAACTGGCAAGAACTGGCAATATCAAGAATTACCCAAGCTAACATCAAGCAGGCTGGAGAGGCAACATGCCATTTGTTACACAGAAGCTTACATAGAAAAGGTGATCTGAATACTTATAGGTCAACATATTGGATTTATATCATGATTTTGGTGAACAAAACTCAGAATTTTCTAAGCTGAGTCATTAACTCTGTTTT
This sequence comes from Eopsaltria australis, assembly GCA_034509425.1. NCBI lineage: Eukaryota > Metazoa > Chordata > Aves > Passeriformes > Petroicidae > Eopsaltria > Eopsaltria australis. The sequence continues at coordinate 946,534 of JAVTVJ010000110.1, forward strand.
CCTGATGAAGACATAAGGTTGAAGTGAGCTGCCCAAGTTCGTGCTGCAGGTGAGTGGTTCAGCTCAGAACAGTCCACTGAATTGTCTGGAGAGCTCTTTTGGCTCCTTTATTATTTACCTTAAAAGTCTTCAAACAGTGAAATGAAAGAGAAGGGGACATGAGAGGAAATTAAAGCATATAAAGACAACTAATCAGCCAACTCTTCCATCTCAAAAACACAAAATAAAAGTTTCATTCAATACCAACAAACCCAGATGTCACCAATTAAGAGCAAAAGTAGAAACAGACAATTCAGGCCTTTTGTTGTTGTTTTTAAAAGTGGTTTTTCTATTGAAGCCATATACATGCATATGATGCAGATCAGACTAATAATACACATTTCCAACTCCTAATCTTTCTTTGTGATAGCACTCAGTTCTGTGTTTGCCAAGCAAAAGCTTAGATACAAATAAAAATCAGAATTCCAAATGACAAATTCCAACACTAAAAAATTGAATAAACCAGCAAATCATTTTCCATATCCCAGTTTCCAATAATGGTGCTGTACATAAAGAAATAAACAAGCTGAGAAGTATTTCCACTCGTTTGCAATGATACTCGACACTCAAGTGTTTTAGTCTTTTCAAAATATTAAGAGATAATTAGGCTTTTTTTTTTTTGTTAATGTAAAATGTTCATATGGTTATTTCATTTCCCTCCTTGCAAAACTCTCAGAGTGCTCTTGTGTGTGACTTAGAAAAGCAACAAACACGGGCCCTTCCTGGCTTTCCCTGGAAAGAGCTGGGCCTGAATGCAGAAAGCAACTGAAAATGTGGCTGTTTTGGATATTTCTGTGTACAGTTTGTAGGCTTGGGCTCAGCTGGGAGCTGAGCTTTGCTGTAGGCATGGAGTCTCCATGAAGAGCACAAGGGGAGAGAAGATGCTTCACAGGAGCTACGGATCTCCCTGGGACATGGAGTCACCTGGAGGAGCCTGAAGCCAGCCAGGAGAGCTCTGAGGTGAAGGGTGTTTGGTGCTGGGCTGGTGATCCAAGGGAAGATTTATGGGGTGGGCTTGTAAGTGTTATTTTTCTGTGAAATTTGTCCCACAGCACAGCAAGACCATGAGCTTCAAACCCCTCATTCTCTTGCAGCAGTGTAGGTCCAAGGGAGTTCCATTTGGGGAAATGATGTAAATCTGGTCCTGGGGAAGGGGCATTGCTTTGGGGCATTCAGATACAATGAAACACGCACAACACATGGCATTAAACATCCATTCACACATCCTAGCCCTTGACTGGCATTGTGGAAGTGTTCACTCAGGGTCATCCTTCCTTTCCAAAAATAAACCTGGGACTGATTATAGATAGCTTTGCATCAGAATCATGTGAAACTCGTGGGTTTGAGTTCAGAGGAAACGTGGGAGGTTCTTGTTATGATTTTAAGTTCACTTGAATTTGAAACTCAGGATGAGACTTAGGGAGGGGAAGACTGAACACAGATGGATCCACAGGAAAGAATACATTCAAACCGACCCTTGTGAAATGCAACTGCCAATGGCTTAGGAAGAAATCCTCACTCAAAACATTAAAACAAATCAAAACACATTCCTCTCTCTTAAAAGTCTGACTCTTAATGCTACCAAATATCCTTTTTTCCACTCTAGGCAATACCAATTTTTTAGGAAAAAAAAAACCCAAATTAGAAAAGAAAATGCATAATATGTCCGTCCCTATAGAAGCTCTAAAAAGCAGGGGGAAAGTATGTTTTAATTAATTTATAAACAAAAGATTATTTCCTGCACTGCCAGCAAAAATCCTGTTTGCCGACAAGGTTCTGGCTTCAAACATTATCAGCAACTGGCAGGATGAGTCCTTTTATGTAAATGAATTCATTATTATTAATTTCTGCTGGTGCTGAACGATTTATGAACTGCTTTTCGAATATGGAAAAGTGGTTCATGAATCAGAGGGGAAAAAATGTTCAAAAAGTCCTGGGTCGATAAATAACAGTAGTCATTCATGAATCCCGCCCATGGTGTCTTTTATCTTCAGTAGGGAGAAGATCAAAATGATAAAATAGTAATGTGCCAACAAAAAAGGATTGAATGGGCAGAGACTGGTAACATTGTCCTCTCCCAGCCTTAATGGGCAGGGATGAATGGTGACAGACTATCCTTCACCAGCAGCAGCTACAGGCTGGGATTCTCCCAAGGTGGAGTGCTCCTTTTTTGTGCCAGGATGAGAAGGAGCTGCTGAGCAGAGCCCCACGTGTGCCCCTGCCCCACAAACCTGCACAGGCTGAGGGATGGGGCTTTGCTTCTCAAGGAGTACACCCTGCTCTCCACAGACACTGGGATTGCAGCCCTTCCCAGCAGCCTCCTGCTTCCCCCAGCCTCTTACAGCTCGTTACTGATGGTCTTCCTGGAGCTGCCATGGCACCCAGCTCTTCTCTGCAATGGGATTGTAAAGACTCTCATTCTAAGATGGAAAGAGATGAAAAGTACTTGATTGAAAGTGAGAAATCTGGCAGCTGTTCACTCCAGCTCTCTGAGCACACCACCAGCCCTCAGCAGGCTAGATACCTTCAGGATAGCACAGTGTATACAATTGACATTGGCCTTGCTTAGTGGAGACATAGCTTTCCATCTGTGTTTGAAGAAATCACGCTGAAACTCAAAATATTGTGTGTACCAACAATGAGTTGTAGTCATAGAAGTGATGTTTTCTCCTTTAGGAATTTCTTTGATATGCAGGTCACCACAGAGAATTGGGCCGAATTTATCCCCCAAGTAATTTCATTGAAATCACAAAGTTATGCCCAGAATGAATTTAGCACATTATTATTACAAGGCTAAATATTGGGCAGCTCTCTACAAACAGAGTAGAGAAGGCCATAAAAAAATCTATTCTCTATGCAGCTTGTCTTTCTACAGTTTTGATACACAAAGAAATTGCAGCTTCATATCATGATTGTTTGCCCTTAAATAGCTTTACTCAGAGAAGAATTTCAAAGTCTTCCCAGGTATTAGTCAAAACATCCTGTGAGGTATGAGGCACTAGCACTAAAGGTGAGGTAAATGAAGGGAAAGATACAGGCACAAGGTCTTGAAAAGATTTTAGCAGACTCAGTAGTCAGTCTAGAATAACTGATGACTTTTCCTGAGGAACCAACAGTCAAAAGTATCTTCCAGCAGGGGAAAATAAAATGACAGACTTGTAGCTGGTTTTTAGCCTTGTTCTTATGTATAATTCAAAGTAGTATTTTAACCATTTTCTTTATTTCAGATTGCCACAGGACAAAAATCTTGTGCTTCTGAGCTCAGCAATGAAGTTTTAATCACCCCAATATACATCTTTCCACAATATATATTTTTCTGTCTACCAAAGACATAATGGCTGCTCCTTTTATGGGAAACCAGGATTTAATCCAGTAAGTCTGTGAGAATCAATATTCTTGTGAAATGACACCATGTTGAAGTTATTTTATGTTATGTTGATGGTTAGCTAATTTTGTAATGGAGACATTTCTTCCAGAAGCAGACATAGTATAATTTAGTGGTAAAAACGTCAATCACGAGGGGTTGAACACTTATGTCAGGGCAGGAAGAGGGCAGATTTATTGATGGAAATGTATCTATATACTCTTGGTGGCACTTTGACCTGAAATATCCATTTTGGTTATAATTTTGTTTTGTGAAAATGACATCAACTGCAATCACTAATGTAAAAGTGACACGGGAATGCTTTGTTCCAGAGGCCTGATTTTAACGTCTTGCTGCTGTTCGTTGTAGTAACAGCTTCTCAATAGCATGGAATTAAGGTACTCATTTAACTGCACCTTTTCTCTCTCTGAAAGACACCACACTGCTTTTTTCTGCTGTTTCATATGGTTTAAATAATAAATATATAGCTTGTTTCATGATGACATTGAGGTAACCAAGAGAAAGGAGGCAGGTGCTCTGGCTGGTACTATATGTGGAAATATTTTTGTATGGCTTTTCTTCCTGATGCCAGTTAACCACCCACCCAAAGCCATAAAAAAACATCAATAGGAATGGGTAGGAGAGGATGGAATAAAATAAGTACAGAGGTTGAGATAGAAAAGTGCCAAGGAAGGAGGCAAAGAAAAAGCACAGTGCAGAATACAGGGAACATAAGAATGCCTAATTTACGACTTCAGAGGTTATTGTTTAGGTTTTTTTTTACAAAATCCTAATCAATTCATTGGACTCTTGTATTCTTAGTCCAGATTTACAGTGGTGTCATTAAAAAACAGAACCTAGCCAACCCTCAGCTTAGAGAATAGGAAAAAATCACTAGGAGCAATGTGAATTTTACAGAGAAGCTGTGCTCTCTGGTGAAGTGCTGGCTATTGTCTATTTTCTGCTGCACCATCCTCCCCCAAAAGAGTGCCTTTAACTCAATAATACCGGGCATCCTAATTAGTAACAGCTTAATCTCTGGGCTAGTCCTGAGAAATCTGCACTTTAGTGCAGAGTGATTCTAGCCCAATTGAAATTTTAATGTAGTATAACTGAGGATGGGGTGTTTCACCACTAGCACACAATGCATTCAAGCTCTCCCATCTCCTGCCCTTCCATTTACACCCTTTGCATGACTATCACAAAGAGCTGACAGCTCACTTTTCTCTAACAGTCACGTTTTTTCACTGAGATGTACAAAATCCATAATCTGCTTTGTAAATCTTCATTCTTGGCTCCTTTTCAGGCAAACAAAATGACAGAATCGGAGACCATCCAATGTCCTGCTCTGGTGAGTCACAGTGATTTTATCACTTAAATATAGAAACCATTTAGAGTCTGGGGAGATCACAACTTTCCCTCAGGATTAAAAATGGGAATTTGTCCTATATTTACGGCCATGATCCCCAAAGAAGTTTCTTTTGAGTGGCATTCAAGACTTTATAGAAAGTTAATTCATTGGAGAGTCCTCAAACAAGCAAAGGCTGGTCATTGGGGAATGCAGAGCACTGCTCATATCACCCCTGAAGGGCTGGTGAGATAAACCATGGGGACTGATCCAACAGGATATTTGTTTGTACAAATAGAAGCCAGGCAGCTTCTCCATCTGCACTGGGAGAAGGTGGGATGGGAAAAATGTTAGGACTCCCAAAAATTAGGACTGCTGAGGAGTCCCAGCGTGGTCACTGATCTACACACTGAAGAAGAATCAAAGATTGGAATTAGGCTCACTTTCACATTTTGCCAATCAGATCATGGGTGGTTTGTGCTGCAGAGAAATGCTGACTGGCAAGAACAAACTCATTATTAAAATAAGAAAAATGTAGCTAATATTTTGGTCTTTGGTTCTGTTTTAAAAGAGAATTTTTGTTGTTTTTTTCTTAACCCTAGACATTTTAGTTCTGCCCATTTGCATAGGTAATATTGCCATCATATTTATTCACACTGCTCATAAAAGAGCACATCACAAAAGTGCCTGGAAAATAAAACTCCAATGAGGAGGGACCCATCAAGTTTAAATGGAGGTTTATATTGCAGCATTATGAGACAGAGGCTTGCACATTTGCAGCTCCCATGGCAGAAAGTGAAACTCCAAACAATTAAAGCAGCACAGACATCCTGCCCTAAAGGACTGTAAGCGTTTAAAAAAGCAGCCGTGACCTCTCTTTACTGGGCCTGTTTTCTATTTAATTTACAGTCTTTATTAGCCAAGAAAATCTTGGCTGGATCTTAGTCAAAGTGATGAATATACAAGCATTTTGATCTACAATTTGGGGCACTTCAAAGTATTCTTTACTTTATGATCATTTGTAATCAAGGTCAGAGCTCTGGTGGTAATTTAGATACCACCTAAACATATTTATAATATTAAAATTGCTTTGCAGTAGCATGCACGGTGTCCTTTCTATTTTTGTTCACAGTAAGATTGGAGTTGCAAAATGCTCAGGCTCTCCAAAAGTTACTCCTACAAGTTTGTGTAAGCAGCTCCATGCCTGGGTTTCTTTTATTCAGTTCCCACAATGACACACAAAAATGGAGCATATACGTGTGACAAAAAGGAATTGTTTTTATTGGTTTATTTATTGAACTATAAGCTTACTAACTTTGTAGGGAGAAAAGGTAAACCAAAAAACCATAAAATGTTTAAAGAGGAGTTTTTGTTCTTTTTGTCATCTGTTTTTCTCACTTTTCCATATACTTTGCTCATGCCCTAAGGTATAACAAGTCTCAGAAGTGTTCCCCTTTTTAAGTGCAGGGCCTCTCATGTGAGCAAAACAAAAACTAAAGCTGTGATCACTGTTTTAGCAACACCATCTCAGGTTCTAGGCCCATTTTTTTTTCTAGATATTGTGTTTTTTGTCTTTCTACCTCTTTCTCTCTATATTTATGCTTGCTAGGACAAGCCATCTGATTCTTGTACTTCATGTCTGACACTTTTCTAGTCATAATTCTGGGTCAGATTCTCTGTATCTCTCTCACATCACTTCTGTACAATTAGAGACTAAATTATCTAAAATAAATATGAAGTTTTGCTTTATCTACTCAGTACTGCATGCTTTTCCCAGATAGGAAGAATAGGCAATTTTTAGATCTAGCCTAACAAGCACAACCAAAATTCAAAGGCCAGCACTGAGTCCCAGTTTCTCTCTGACACCACTGCAGGGGTGCAATTTCAACATTTGTATTTTATCATGTTCCTTTTCCTTTCATCAGCTCCTTCTTTCCTCTTGCAGCCAAAAACATCCTATGGATGTTTTAAGGCCCACATAGACTCTCCCAATTCTGTTTATCCCTCTCACACCCACGAGGTACTGACAGATCAATGTGTATCCACCACTCACAACAGATTTTTGTTTGAAATATTGATTTATTAAATTTTGGACTGTTGTAATTTTGTTTTCCTCTGCAAGGGTCCAATCCTATAAAAATCTGCCAAGCTACTCCAGTTGCCCTTCTTCACATCCTCCCTTAAAAATCTCCTCTGCTGTGACACCTTAAAAAAAATGATAGTGGTTAAGCAGCTGATGTGCTGTGACTGCATAGTGATCATAATTATCTCCCAGTTACCTTGTCATTTCTGCCCCTCTCCCCATCTGTTTGCTGTCACTTGTCTTTTGCTTAGATCAAAGACTTTGGGGTACAGACCATGCCTGAAATTCCTGTGCATTTGGATACTGTCCTGAGCAAGGAATCTCGGGTTCTAGGCACTACTGCAGTGCACATAAATAAAAATTACTATTTCCAAAGTAAAATCCTCTGCATTTTTATATGCATAAATTATAGCCACATCCTGTAATCCATTTTTCAGGCTAAACAATTGACTTCAATGGGATTTCAGCCAGGGCAGGAGTTGGCCTATAGTCTTTACTCAAAACAAGCAACACAACATATTATTAATCACCCTAAATAGAGACTATCACATTCAGCATTGCAATCCTACCTGTGGATAAAATAAATACCTTTCCAGAAACCTTATGACTTTTCTCATTTACACAAGGCCAGGCTGCTCTTAAGAAAACTATTGTTCTGCAGGGGATAACAGGATTGCAGTGGCTCCCTGGTCGTATTCCCTTCATGTTGATTGCTTGCAGGTTGGCAAAGGGTGGTGGATACCCAGCAGAGGCAGCTGTAGGCCACCCTGTCTCTATCCAAGGGGTCTAGAGGTAGTTCCTCCTTCCATTCAAAGTTTTTATGTCCCACTAGGGCAACACAAAACTCCTGGGGGTTGTAGTTTTGAATGTTATTCTGAATTTTGGTCCTATCCTCAAATATATCTTTGTCCATACTGCAGCCACAGCCTGAAAGCTGCTGCTTATAACTTACCAAAGTCTTGGGGAATCATTTTGGCCAGGAATGGAGCTGGGGATGAATCCCAAGCTCTTTGTACGTGCCTGCATCAGAGCTGCTGGTGGGAGAGGTGGTTCAGGGGCCGCTGTCTCCTGTGCAGCTCCTGAGGAACGACAGCTGTGTGCTTCCTCCTGTGGAACTTGGAAGAGCTGCAGAGCAGAGGAAAGCCAAAGCCAAAAATAAAAACATGCACAAAAGCAATGAGCAAAATCTGCCAGATTCAAGGAGCTGTTGTACTGCTGGAGAACAGCCAGAAATCTGAAATCTGGAAGTCCCCTATTAATGCAGTGGCTTGGTTACAATTGCTTCCCCCCACACCCCATCCCTTCCTTCCCCAGGTGAATCTTGTCTTGCATGTATAAGACAAACTGCAAAATGCACACACACTTTTTTCTTTTTTGCTTCCTACAGTAGAATGTTTGTTTTACAGGCTTTCTGCCTGAAAATATGTTTTTCTCCTCATCTTTTGCAAATTTTGGGGCTTCCTAAGTTGCTGATGTGTGAAAGTGAGACAAGTCTTAACATACTCAGTAAATCCTGCATATGCTTACTTTGCACTCAAATTGATTGTTATTTTAACAAGGTGTTAATCTTAAATAAATGCTCATAGATCAGGTTGCTTTCCACTTTCTGCCAATGTTTGGGTCATTAGATGCTGGGCTGTAAATGAACCATGCAGATAAGACCTAATGTTAAATATCTAGGACTTTATAAAGGGAAGGAGGCAGGAGGGATAAGGATCTCCTTGCTTCAGGCCATGAGACAGCTATTGACTTTCTAGCACTGGAAGAAACCTTCTGAAGCATTTTCTGTTTGCCATCATCAGGAGCAAGGTGCTGAATGAGAAGCACAGATGACCATGGTCTGATTCAAAACCCCCCATTTCCACTGGCATAAATGCTTGGAGCAAAATTAGTCCAGTGGAATATGGAAAGAGAAGTAAATTCCAGGTTCCTCCCTGGCCTTTTACAAAGGGACATGGCATGTTTTCTCTAGAAAAGGGAGTTTGGGTTTGTGGTTTTGGTTTTCTTTTTCCCTCAAAGGACATGGGAATTGCATAATTTTATACTGAGTTCAGTTTTTACTGTATTCTCAGTAATTAGTCTCTATATAGATATATTTTGGGGCTTCTTTAGTCAATTATTTCTGTGTTAGTGGGGAGAAATTTATCTCAATATTTTGAGTGGAATATTATGGTAGATCTAAAAATTGCCTATTCTTCCTATCTGGGAAAAGCATGCAGTACTGAGTAGATAAAACAAAACTTCATATTTATTTTAGATAATTTAGTCTCTAATTATACAGAAGTGATGTGAGAGAGATACAGAGAATCTGACCCAGAATTATGACTAGAAAATAATAATATCATCCTAATTAAAAACCATATAAGAGTTTGTTATCCAGCCTCAAATCCCTGACAGACTTGTATGCTCAAATAATGGCAGCATTTGCAGGCTAAAGATTTAGTAAAAGTTTCATGGAAAAAAAAATCCCTTATGAATTCTCAGTGTTTTTTAATATTGTGCCTCTTCAACAACAATGATGGCTTTTGGGGACTCTTGCTCACTTATGGGACATGTGGGTCATTGGAAAGCTTGAATATTCATTATGAGATGAGCTGGAACTGGATGTGCAATATGTTTGGTTGAAAACTAAATTTTATGTAAATTCTACAGTGATGTTTTCTGGCTCAGTTAGAATCCATTCTACTGTTTATCTTTATACTAATAATGGTCTCTTGGGCTTCTTTTTAAGCCTCTCTATATACTTTTTTTTTTTCTTTTAAAATGAAAGATGAAGATCCAAAGAAAACAATTTTTAAAGATAGAAATAGAAATGCTAGGTAAAAGGAATTAGCAATGCAATCTCTGCATATATTATGTGGAAATCTACTTCAAAATTGCAGCTTGGAATTTTTTTCCTAGGACATTAACTGTTTCATGTTTGAGCAGCATTGCTGCTCTGATTCCCCATTTTTTCAAAACCCCTTTGGATCTGTTTTTTTATCTATTTCTGGATACTTTTGTAATATTTATTAAAATATTCCTTCTCCAGAATGATAAATCCAGTTGTCTGGAAGAAATAAAATCTGTGGCATAGCTCTGAAATGAGAATTAACCTTGATTACTACAGTAATTTACTAATCAAAACTGGAGACCTGCTAATCAAGCCTGAATTACCAGCTGCTTGATTTTTATAGTGACATAACCAAAACTGAACATTTGGTAAACAAGGGTCTTATTTATGAGGGGGAAAAATTGGCATATGGCCATATTCATCTTAATACATTTCTCACTATATTGCTGTGATTTCCCTATCAGCTGATGTAGGCATCCCCCTTCTCACTTATGCCATCCACCAAAATGGTGAGCACTGAATTTTTGATTACCCTGGGACTGGAGTCAGAGTAGCCAGTTTCACATTCTAAGAGGTTTTCTGATCTACCTGTTGTTTTTGGACCCGGGGAGGAGAATGGCTGATGAATCACAGCATCCCTGTGCTGCAGGGCTGGTCTGAGAGCACCTCGGAATAAAGGAAGCAGAAAGGAGAGGGATGGAGAGGAGCCAGTGAGCAGAAAGCTGGCAAAAGCTGCAGGAGGAAATGGCAAAGAGCATCCTTGTGGCTCCGGTGAGCCCGGGGCTGAGCAGAGAGAGGGACAAGCCCTGGGGAAATGTGACACTGAATCACCCAGGGAGCCCCGGCCACTCCCGTGAGTAAATGGACAAAGTGCCAATTACTGGAGCCTGTCTGATGGAGCTGGGATTGTGAAAGTATTCCTCTGGTTTCCTTAAGAGCAACTAATTTCATGTTTTTGATAATTTTTTTTTTTTTTTGGTCTGATTTTGGTTCATTTTTTTCAGCTCCCAGATGGCATCCTGTATCCACCGACACAGAAAATAATTTCCCAGTATTTTCTTTAATGAATGGCCTGTTATGAACAAGCAGGGGAAAAAACAACCCATATTGTGCAATTCTTCCACAGAAAAAACTGATCATTAATATAAATGGAGAGAATCCCCCAAACTGGAAATCTTTTTTGTTGTTTGAGCTGTGCATGGTGTTTCATTAAGGTGGCTTGTGTGGTTTTTTTTAACGTCTTGTTCAATTGATATTGTCATGGGTAATTGTGCTGTTAAAAAGGTAAAGAACAGAAACACGAAAAGATTATTTCTAGAATAATGTTTACAGTGTGAAATTCTCAGCTAGTCAGGCTTTTTCCCGTTCTCTGCTTGTTACTTTAGACCTAATCCCCCATTCTCTCAATTCTTAGCATAGAAAATACATACTAAAGCTAGTGTTGCTTCCATTTTTTCACCACCTTATCTCCCAAACCTGAAATAATGTTTTTCCCTATAAGTCTTGAATGTACCTAACAGGAATGTAGGGGCACAGGGATGAATTAAAGTGTGTTCAGTGGTTTATAGCCAGTCTAAACCTTGAAAAACACCAGTTTGTGGTCACTGTATGTTTAGAGACAACCCCACAAAGCTTCCAGGGGCCACAGCTCAGCACAGGCCAGGCTCTCCTGCAGGAAGTACAGCCCAAATCAGAGCAGCAAAATCCTGCTGGGATCCACAGTCTTCAGAGGGGTCCTAAGAACCTGGAAAATGTGAGCAAGCACAAGCTAAAACAGGGTGTTATTCCTAATATTGTGTACTCTTGGCAGGAGGGACATCCACAAGGATAAAGATTCCAGATTTCAGGAATGGGCTCTCAGGCAATGATTAAGAATCAAGACCAAGGAAATAAGAGTGAAATAAGTGGCTTAGAGTTAAGCAAGGGGGGATATTTCCCCCTGACAACTGGAACAGGATTCTGCTCCTCTACACGTCCCTGTTTCTCCCTAAAGCCACGGCTGTGCACCCAGAAATTTTCCATCAGGAATATTCAGCATTGCCTCACATGTTTGGGATGACACTCCTTCAGATGCCCAACAAATCCACCTGGAAATCTGGATCATTTCAGACTCCACTGGGACATAACATGGAGGACATGAAGTCACTGATGGCTTTGGAGGAAGGTCAGTGAAAAAGGAGAAATCAACAACAGAAATGGTGGCAGAAAAACTGGGAAGAGGGAGCAAAAATTGTGAAATGGCACCACAATGCTTTACTGGCTCTAAAGCAAGGGAAAATTATGAAAGCATTAATTTTTTTCTTTTTCAGCCAAAGAAAAAAAATAGGGAATAAAAGAGAAGAAAAAAAAAGCACAGCAGTAGAATATGTGAAGAAAAAAAGCCAGCAAAGGAAGAGGAAATTGAGAGAGAGGAGAAACAAGTGCTAGAAGTAGAGGAGTGGATGGTGGGGGAGGAGGCAGCACAAAGAGATCTGATGAACAGGGCTTTTAGGTAAGTGAATTTTATTTGTATATGTCATTTCCTACTTTTTATTGCATTTCTTTGGCAACCATCCCACAGTTCCATAACCTATGGGTGGGTGGGAGGAGGTGGCTAAGAGGGCAAAATGGCAGTTTTTGGCAGAATATTGACATGACTTGAGTCAGATCATTACTTGTGGTTGTCATTAGACAAATAGTGAAAGTGGGCTAATGGGGCAGGTGTTTATGAATCCTATGAGCCAGAAGAGGCTCAGTTTTCACAACCTGACTCACGCAGAAAGGGAGAGGCCCAAATGATTCAATGCAGTGAAAGCAATGGGGAGCAGTGATTTCAGCGCTGCAGGGGCCACAGGGACCCATTTCAGATTTACAGGATGGCTCTGTCAGGTTTCTTCAGCCCCTCAGCAGCTTTGGAAGGTGGACACTGCATAGGTTTCTACATTGGGGACATCCTTTTTTGCAGCCACTGGATGGAAATATTTTTCTGTGCTGCAAAATGAGACCCTGACACACAACTCCGTGGCAAAATGCGACTTGCATGACAAATGTTCTGAACTCCATCTTTTCTGGGTACTTTTGTTTCTTTTCACCCTCTGTTTGACTCTTTACAGGCTTTTCCCCCTAATTATCTTGAATTTAAAATGGAAACATTTCTAAAACATGCAGTGTCAAGTAAAATGAGTTGGGATTTTTGAAGACTTTAGAACACACGCAGTAGCTGCCACCCTGAGTCAGACAAAATATCCAGTGCTTTCCCTCTGAGAGTGAGAGGAGAAAATGTCTGGGGAAAAAGTGTATGAACTCTGATATATCTCTCATCCAGAGCAATCCTTCTTCCCCTGTGCGCTCCTGCCCTCTGAGGATCAGTGTCAGAGACATTTTGATTTGGAGGCTGGATCATGATCATCATGTTTAGTAGCCAGTGATGGATTTCGTTTGCATGATTTCATGTAATCCCTTTTATGGTCCATTTACACTTTTGACCTCCACACCATCCTGTGGCCATGAGTTCTGTAATTTCATTATGCACTGTGAGGATAAAATACTTCTTTTGTTTGTTTTAAGACTGATGCCTGGTCATTTAATAGAGGCTTCTAGTCCTTGCATTTGTGGGAACTGTTAAATGGTGTCTCTTTATGTCAGAAATCAGGTTTTTGAAATAAAAAAGCCTCTTTCAATTTTAAAGTCTTGTGATCAGGCAAGATCCTCCTTCACTTCTTGTGAATCCTTCCGTGACAAAAAGGAAAAATTCCTGACTCCAACTGCAACCCAATTAAATTAAAATTAGTTGAAGCAAAAGTGGTTTTACAGTGTTCATACTGCACAGATAAGTAGCCTTAGCCTTATTTTCTATGTCCTGTGTGGTTCCCATCTCGTGTCACATCATGGTGCTGGTTCCAGTTCTGTAAGATGTGGAATAGCCCATTTTAAGGCCGTTCTCCATGGCACAACTATTACATTTTAAGCTGGGAATGGGAGAATATGTTCACTGAGTTCTCTGCGACAGCAAGAAGGGGAAAGGCTTGGAAAGTCCACTAAAAAAGAGGAGTAGGCTTTGTACAAGACACCTGAGCATGGACAGACAGCAATCTCTGGTGGGGTGGACCTGGGTGTGAACTTCCCAGTTTCCATTTTCTTCCAGCATCCCCTCTGCACCACCCCCAGCCCTGTGTTTTGTGTATCATTCCAGTCAGATTGCTGGGGAGAGAGACAAAGGACAGACTCCAGGATAAAATCAAAACTGCTCTGGAAATGCACTGTGTGTGGCAGCATTTGGAACAGTGGTGAGAGGTTAAAAAAAAGACTTTGACTCTAACCCAAGAATCAAAACTAATGTCAGAGAATTTAATGCAACACAAGGTGTGATGGAACAAAGGCTGTTGGGGGGTCTCGTTTTGTTCAGTTATGACAAGCATTGTTCAGCACTTTAAAAGAAACAACAGTGTAATGGTTTTCACTGAATTGCACGAAGAAACAGGGTAACTTTAACAAATATCACAAAACATGTCACAAATCAATTGTATTGAAAATATATTAGGTTCCTTTAAAAGAAAAGATCAGAAAAGGAAGCAGCACAAGCAGGAGGAGAGACAGCACACAAAGATTTACTTCTGAGTGCTACAAAATATTGAACTAAAAATAACATTAAAGATGAAATTTGCAATGAATCTCAAGCTGCTAAATTCCCAAAGGCTGGGTCTGCCAAAGGCTCTGTTGGTTTCCTCTGTTCTTTTCTGTCTTTATTTAAATATTTTATACAGTTGTCTATGTTCATGTGTAGTGCGAACTGTCATTTATATTTCAGTCCACTCTAAAATGGATCTTAGACTATCTCAAGCTGTGCACTGCAGCGAGGAGTTTGGAACTGAGAGGTAAGTTGAAGTGGTAGGGACAAATGAAGACTGATACTTAATGTAGTTTTTGTGTACTTATATTTTGCTGTCATGTATTTTGCCTTAAAACTGATTTGTAATTTTCTGCATTTTGTGACATTGTGATGAGAAGTGATGCGAGTGGGGTTTCCATTTAGCAAATACATTGATGTATTTTTGAGTCGGAGTGGTTGAATTCTGAATTCTGATCTTAGGCTTTCATGTCTAGCAATAACAATGTGCAAGTTTAGATCTGCAGCCTTAAATGCTTCTCCTCGTGCTTTGGACAGGCCAAGGGAACCTTTTTAAAACAAGACAGTCTTAAGCTTATTTTAGATTTACTTGTGTGACAGGCCCACAGGTGCTGAGTATCCTCAGCTTCCATTGTCTTAGGAATACAGGGAACACCTTACCCAGAAAAATTGGGACTTACTGTGGAGCTGGGTCCACCACCTTGGGAGAGATTCTCCTACCCTTCTGGTGCTGGAGGAGGAAGCAGAGGGACTTGTTCTGTCCCCATACAGACAAATTGCAGCAGATGTGGTGGCTGGGGCACAGCCAGAGCTCCCTAATTGCTCCCTGCAGGCTGGGAGCCCCCGGGCTGGGCTGGAGTGGGCACTGCCAGCAGGGCAGGGGTGGCACCGACCCTGCTCCATCCCTGCAGGAGGGAGGGTTCCCTGAGGGGCTGCTGCTGCTGTATCCCGACCTTAACTCAGTCCTGTTGCTGGTACATTCTGTTAGATTAGCTAAAAAAGGTTCAGATATATTAAGGTGGGATTTTGCACTTCTGTTACACCAGCGTGAGGAAGAACAAAATTAGTAGTGTTGGACTCCACTTTGTCAGTTCGTATGAAAGAAAGAATCCTTGAGAAATTGTGTTGCTTTATTGCTTCCAAACAGTAAATCATACAGAATAAAAATTTTAAATAATGGCTATTAGATTAGGAAGTCTAAGAAGCTTTTACTACTTGGGAGCTTTGACTATTAAAAATTGATAAATTGCCATTGAAATACAAGCAGCTCTGCAATATGATAGAACAAAGTTCATTTTTTCCCCTAATGCAGAGTTGAGATGAGCAGGCTTACTTTTTGCTCATCTTCTTCGCAGATCAAAAACATTCCTTTCTTTTTATTTGAGTGATCAATTTACTAGAAGAGCCCAATGTATATGTTGTGACTGCAGTAAAATTCTTGTTCACAAGGAGTAATAGAGCTTGCTGGCATTGTGCAAACCTCAGTACATCTCAGCCCTGCTGTCCAAAATGGATAGTGTGTCTCCTCCACATAATACAGGTGCAAATTGATTAGTTATAGTTCGTGAAGTGATATTTCTTAAAATATTTTGACCACATTATTAAAAAGCTAACTCTTCTCAGTAGTGCTTCTATGTTAAGTTAGCAGAAAGACTTCAGCATGTTGTGTTTTAGTGGATGGTATTCCAAAGAAAGGACTCAATGGCTGAAATGTAAACCTTGGAAATACACTTTGCTAGTGGCTTTTTAGAACCCCATTAATTGCATGTCAGTGTAGCTATATGAGTTTTTTTCTTTTTTGTATATTAAATATCTCTCAGTACTTTCTAAGCATTTATAAATCCACTCTGTGGCAATTTGTATTTTTAAAAAACCTTTTAAATTAAGTAACACAAAAATATGTAATGAACATGCAACATTAAACACTTTCAAGGGCAGCAAATACAATCACATCCTTCAGAAAATATTTCTAAAATGTGTGATTTCCAACCCACTAACTTACTTGTAAGTTGTGTAAAAGCTGCAGTTGATAACAAGGTCTTGTGTATCTGGATCTCTGGGTAAACAGTGTCTGCCAGTGTAGCTGGAGGAGACAGACATTTCCATTTTTAAGATAGTTCTGTAAAGAAAATCCTTCTGTGGGTGTCCACACTTGGCAGCTGATCTCAGGTCTGACACAGCGTGCACACACTGCCACAGCTCCCATCATCCCAGGAGGAGAAAAATCCTGCATGTGCCCCAAGGAGGTTCAGTCCTGTAAAACACTTAAGCACAAAATTAGTTTTAAACTTAAGGGACAGTATATAAGTTAGATACAGATTTTGCTAAAAGATGCAGGGTGAAATACATATATTCCAGAAGGAAGGATATAATGTGTGAAAATAAATTGTATGGGAAAGCATCTATAGATAGCTGGGGAGGTAATGAAGGAATGCTTTGATTTCAGTTCAAGGAAAACCTATATTTACTGTGTTTTATTTCACATTAATCCTTCAGTCGTCTACCACAGTTTGTGTCTGGCCATGAAATTTTCATCTATGTAGTGTTATTCTTTGGCACGTAAAAATTTGCAGTCTCTGAGCCTGATTTGGCTCATCTTGATGTTGATGACAGAAATTCCAATTTTGCTCTTAAAGGGCATGATTGAACCAGTTAACATTTATTTCAGCCTTGCAGAAGGACATATTGCTTATTTTATATATAAAGTACGCCAAAATAAGATTAAGAGACTTCATGAACGTTGCACGGTAAGTCAGAGGCACACAGTCATAGAACTAAGAATTCCTTCCTTCCTGACTCTCACTTCCTTGTTTTATACTGTACTTTTGATAATGTGTCTGCATTCCCACAGCAATATTCTTCTGGCACATGATAATGCAATAGTTTTGAAATATGCTTTTCATGTGATGTGTGAAAACATAAAATCTATAGATGTGCAGTATACATGGCTAAAAGAATTCATATTACAATATGTAGCTACAAGCATAATAAATGGAAATTGATGAAAAGGGAATCTTTCTACTGCTGGGATTTTAAAGAATTAGACAAATGTGTGTAGTTGAAATAAGGCAGAATTTCTGCTTCTTGTCACAGAAAGAGCGATGAACATGTATCAGCAGAGAAAATCAGCTGCTGCTTGGTAAGTACCCCATGATTTTTCTTGACTGCTGCCATTTGGGCCCTACCAAGTCCAGGACTTACTGTGCTGATCAGGCTCCTGGCTCCTTTTTTGTTATTATATCACTCAAAAAGACAGTCTTTCTTAGAAAAACTAGAACTATGCCGATGCAACACCATCTCTTCAGAAATACTTTTGTTAATTCATTTACATTTCAATCTGGAGCTGAATCAGAGTATTGGCAGAGACAATTCTTGGTCCTGCCTTTTCATATTGAAGGCAGAAGAGATTCCCAGAGCAGTGACACTGAATGCTGTCTTTCTCTCAATTTTGTAGGCAGGCATTGGATAGTGCAATATTGGGTGAGGCAAACCTTTGTGATCTATATATTTATGCCAAGTGGTTTTAATTCTTATTTTTGTTGTTGTTTTAAGAGTAGTAGCAGTAGTAATAGCAGAGGTAGGAGAGTTACTGGCAGTCCCTGTGTCTGAAGAGCTCATTAAAGGACAGCAGTGTGGAGATGATGCCCTGTGTGACTGGAACCAGCAGGACACAGGAACTGCGTCCCATATGATGAATAACAAAAGAAAGGGCAGTTTACATTCTTTGATACATTTCTGCTCGATTAACCCCCAGTGGGATTTTACCCCTCCAGTCACATTTTTTTGTTCGTCTAATCTTCTTTTGTATTTGCTCACTGACCCCGAGCATGTATTTGACTTGTGACCCTATTTCTGTTAATAAAATACAGGCCATCTGACCAGCATTCACACCACTCCACTACAAGGTGATGATTACCTCATTGTGAGTGCTGGGAGTTAGCAACTCACAGGGCCAGGCTGGTGGTTGGGTGGCCTGAAGATAAGATAACCAATGTAGGCAGCAGCAGCAGTTCTGATCTCTGCCTTCAAAACCAAACTGCAGATAAAAAACTCCTTCAAAATATCTGCTTCTATCTGTAGAAGAACTGCCTATCTCCTTATGTATTGTTCAGCTATTAATTAGTTGATAATGTTTAGGGGATTATGGCATGACAAAAAACAATTATGGCTATAATGTGGAAATTTTCAGTATCCGTATGGGTGGTAGCTTATAAAATCAAAATGATCCCATTTCCATTTTGGGTTATCAATTATAATTATATGCCTCATGAAAAAAAATACATCAACACTCAGTGGCAATAATTTCAGTATGGTGTTTGAGGCTAAATAAATGCTGGAAAGTATAGGTGATCTCTTTCTAAGCAAAGTAATATTTGTTTTTAAAGCACCAGCAGAAACATAGGGCGGGTATTTTTAAGGAAAGGCATAGTAATGAACTTATTCAAGCTTTCAGCAAATCCTTAAACCATGAATCTTATGAAAGGCACTGTTAATTGTGTGTTACATGAAAAAATCATGCCAAAGCCATTTATCAGATATGTAATCTGTGTCTCTGTTTTGTGACAGGAAGCCATTATTTCCACTGAAAAAACAAATCCGTTAAATTTGAACTATTAGATTACAGCAGGGTTAGGGCTGCTTCTGTGCTGCAGAGTCACATCAGGGTCACAGCCCAGTTCTAGAGATGTACTGCAAGAGCTTCATATCTGATTAAGACAAAAAACTGATAAAAATGTAATGCAGACTAACAATATGGAATTATCTGATGCAGTTTGGGGGGATAGGGGCAGGGGGTATAACATCATTCAGTTTATTTGCATGTGTTTGTTCTTTCTGCTGAAATCAACCTCTTTGAAGGAAGCAAGAAAACTTTAGAAAAAGAAAATATTATTAATGCTGGTAAGAGAACACAGAAGAAAATCTTTAGTAAACATTTCTTTTCCAGTGTTGATTATCATTCTGTCTAATGTTTATTTTCATAGTTTTCTTTGATCCAAACACAAATAACAATAAAGTTAGCTTCATTTCTTTGAACTAACAAAACTATACTGTGGCCAAATATGGAACAAATTTTTAAGTGTTTTTTTTTGCTTTTTCTTCAAAGCCACATAGCAGATTTATAGAGTAGATATTTGCATAACTCACACCCTCTCCTCTATAGGAATGTTTCTATGGCTGGCAGTGATTTACCTGCTGTGGGCTTTTCCTGGAAGGCTGAGGGCTCTGACACCTGGGCACACACTTGATACCAGAGCAGGGAGCACCCAGGGCATTGGGGCAGGGCTCAGCCCGTGTCCTGTGGGACTTGCTGCAGTCTGTAGGGACTAGCTGTGGCTCTGTGGAGGTGGCTCATGCCCAGAATGAGCCATTCCACCCTCTCTGCATCCCTGCTCCTGCCTCCACCGCAGCCAGCAGGCAGAGAGGCAGGGCAGGGTGGCAGAGCACCAGGGACCTGCCTATGGGCACCTCTGCTCAAGGGGAGCCCAGGGCACAGGTTCTACCCTCACCAGCTGCTCCCATCAGGCTCTGACAGATGATTGTGTGCTGTAGACTTGGAAACAACCACATTCCTAGTGTAAATATTGTGCAATTGCAAAATACGTGCTATAGTGTTTACCGCAGTGCTTGAAACCAGGCCTGCGTTGTTGGGGGTGGTTTAGTCTGTACATATCTAAAAACTCTGCCAAAACACAGATCTGCTCAGGAGACCTGGCAGCACCTGCTGAGGCCTTGGTGAAGAGCCTGTATCTGTGATGGGAAGCATCTCTGTCCCCCTCAGATCACAGCCAGCAGGTGTTCTGGCTGTGCTGTGCAGCCCTCCTGCACGCACATATTGGCCACGAAAGTGGTGGAAGTTTGAACAAAGACCACAAGGTCCAGCCTCAGTCAATCAGCTACAGAAGAGCCCTATGCTGGATAAACTGACTGCTGCAAGTTTTCTCAGGATATGATACAGAAACGTGAGAGATTCTGAGGTTCTCTAAAGCTCACTGTATTTTTGCTCTCCCATTACATCCCCATGTTTGTCCCACTGCTTAGCCTGGCTGAACAGGGGCACCCTGTCTAATGATTGATTGCCTCTGTGAGCAGATCCAAGTTTCATTCTCAAATCAGCCAGCATGTGGTTGATGACAGGGACAAAGCCAACCTCATCTTTCCCTAAGCAAATCATCTTCCTCTTTTTTACACACTTTGAGCAAATTATGATTTCTCCATTGAAATAAGTGTCAGAATTTCCACCAGGTTCACATGGATTTGGATTTGGCCATTGACTTCTAGGTGCAAATGGCTTCCTAAAGGGTTACTTTTAATAAGTAGGTGCTTAAGTGCTTCAAGAGATTATAAAAATAATAGCAAATGCAAGTAACATGACTTCAGGTATTGCTAAAAAGTGTCATTAGAAAATGGGTGTTTTTAAAGTTAAATCAGAACTAATCCCAGTGACTGCAGGTGACTCACACTTGGGTAAGAATGATAATTTGGGTTTTGAACTACATAGAAGAGTTTTGGCAGAAGCTTTTAAATTTCTTTGGGAAGGGAGAGATGTGAGGTGGGTGTGTTACATGTGAGTTTTGGTTTTTTAGTTCTTATAAAAATGCTAAATAGAAAACAGTTGTTAACTTCTGTAGTTTGTTCCAGTGAAAATAAAGTACTTCTGGTCCTAGATGAGGGAGCTCCAAAATGGTACCTAAAGGTCTTGCCTAAATGTGCAGAGCCCTCCCCTTTAAAAGATCATCTCCACTAAAAGCACAACCAAAAAACACTGCTTACTTAGGTTCCTTTTTGTTCTTTCTAGCACTATGAAAACAGGAGTAACAGAGCTGATACTTTAATAATTGTGCAGTTCAGTCCATATGAATATAGTTAGGAATGTGGGACTGAAAAAACTTCACACATCCAGGCTCTGTTTCCTCAATTGCTGGCAGAGGTAGTGTGGGTACAAAGCCCAGAATGAGTCCACAGCAGCATCCACTGAAGATGTCCCAAGCAACAAAGTTAGAAAAGCTAGAGAGCTCAGAATACCCGTCCCTTGATGGAAGAGTGTGAATCAGCTCACTTCCAAAAGTCATTAGCTTTACATTTGTACTTAATTTTAAAGTAAAAAATAACCGAAGTGCTGACTGCCAGAAAAATCTCTTGCCATTTCTTGCTGTGGAAGGAAGCAGGACTTTGGCATGGTGCAGCAGAGTCCCTTGTATTCCCTCATCCCTGAGACTGTGTGGCTGCTTGGACAATTCAGAGCTAAGCACAAAAGGGTCCTCAGTGTTCTTCCCTGCTCCCTTTTTGAAAAAAAAAAAAAAAAAAAAGGTTTCTACCCTGCATTTCTGCAAAGATGAACAGAAAGCCTTGCAGATGGGTGTAGAAACACCTGCCTGAGCCTGCAGAAGCCTGAAGCAGCAGCAGTGAGAGGTATAATGCCTGGAAACTCAAGAGGGTTGGCTATGCCAGTGCTGAAAACTCAGCATGTGTTACAACTCAAAATAAATAGGAGTCCATGTACAAATAAATAGTATATAGCTTACTGTAGTGATGGCTCCATTTTGGAGGGGTTGTGTTTGGTTTTCAATATGCAGCTAAATAATATTTAATGTTCTATTATTTTTACTCTCAATTAAAACCAAATATTTGCATTTATTGTGAGAAAATGCTTTGGCACCCAGGCCCAGGCTGAGGTGAGTGCCTGGCAAAGGATGTGGGTGGTGTTCTGGCCCAGCTAATTGGTGTAGAAAATGTCTGTCTTGAAAATTCCTCTTCAGAATGTAACACCACTGTGCTCTTCACATCTGGGGACTGAAACAGGAGTTGTGCCTCAAAACCCTTGTGTTGTATGGTCCCATGGTAATTCCTCTTCCTTTATCCCCAGTAATTTTCCTATGCTGAGTCTGGTCTCTCCCTTCTGCTCAGCAGGGGGGGAGTTTGTTCTTTTTCTTTGTTCTAATAATTTTCTCATAACTACTATCTACTATATTCACTATATAACAACCACTATCAAGCTACTAAAACAGTTTTCAAGTACATTAAATCCCCCATTTTAGAACAATAAGGAAAGGGTTTTACTAAATAAATACATAAAGCTTCTCTTAGATCATGCAATAAGGAAACTGAATATAGAGCTAAAGTTCCCAGAACTTGGGAGGACAAAGGAGCAGTTTACTACAGAGCTTTTTCCCAACACTCTGAGCTCTGATAGTCCTTAGAGGAAATAATAAATCTTTCTCTTTGTCACTCTTCTCTTGGTTTCTTTCGTTGTTTAGGAATAAAAAAAATAAAAAGTGTAGGTACTACTTACAAGGCAGCTTCCTTGATGTTTCTGGTAGTCTAACCAAGGGACAAGATTGTGTGTATAGAAAGGGGAGATGAACAATTCATCCTGTAAAGGAATTAGAAAACAAAAGTGGAAATCCTTTGTAAGAAGAGTGGTGGGGATTATAGCTGCATGCTTTCACTAATGACTTTGCAAACATTTAGCCAGAGATAACCCAGAAATCCAGTTGCACTTTATTTAATATTCAGATAAGGACCATTCACCTGCTGTTAAGCTACAACATCTACAATCATTCTTTGAATACTGATAATTATATGAAGCAGACTCCCCTAGAGGCTGGTAGTCTAGTCTGGATTCACCTGGAATACAAAGATGAATAATATTGCATATTACATGCACCCAAGTAGTTGCAATTTATAGAAATGTCCATTTATACTCCTGAAAAAAAGATGTGTATTTCCCTAGGGATACAGCACATGGTGATAAAAACCTGTGTGTGGGGACAGTTTGGATTGTAACTCCTAGCGTGCCTGTTGATTAATTAATAAACAAATAAATCATTATATTTAGCCAGATACCTCACTCCAAGCCCATAAAAGAGAGAATGTTACAGATGAATTTTGTGTGCCTTGCCACGAGGAAGGGTTACTCAGAGACACCAGGAATGAGCACGAGAAGTGGCATCCAAACGGCTCTGAGTCGATGCGGGTGTACGTTTTTAAAAGATGAGTAGCATTATGAATCTGCTCTCTTTGCCTCCTCCTTTCCTCCTCTTTCTCCCATCAGGTGCCTTGTCCTTGTTCTCCCCTCTCATTTGCTGATGGCTGATAACACCTTATCTCCACCAGGGAAGCAACCGGGAAGTTTGCTCCTTCCTCACAAGACTGAGGGTATAATTAGAGCCACGCACCTGCTCAGTCCTCCGGTGACTCAGTTAGTCTACATCCATGTCAAAATCCATGCTGTGAGGGTAATTTGATCATCTCACTTACTTTTTTCATATACTTTATATGAATAAACCACCAGAACAAGCCTCCGTTGAGTTGGTTCAGTTTAATCTCACAAATTTGTGTCAACTCTTTGTTGCCAGAAGAATTTTGTCATTTGATCTCATGGTTACACTTTAGTAGACTTTAGTACATATTTTATTTCACTCTCCAGAATACAAAATTCCATTCTTGTGTCAAAATCATCTCTTTATTATTATCTATTTATATTTCTGTGATACTTACAGACTTCAACTGAGATCAGGGTCTTGTTGTACGAGACAATACAGAAACATGCAATAAAAGAATTCTTGTCCCAGGAGCCTTGTAAGCTGAATAAAGGCTGGGAGAAAGGAAATATTGCCCCCATTTTACAGATGGGAAAGTGAAGCTCTGACAATCTTTCTGTAGGATGCAGAGCAGTGTCACACAGTGATAGTGAAGAGAGACTTCTGAAAAAGCAGCAAAGTCCAGAAACTATGCAAAATAAAGGTGGATTTAAAGCCTATTATACTGGCAGACATGCATATAAGTTCAAGTAAGTTATAGATGCACACTGGTTTCATTTACACTATGAGCATCCCAAGGCTCCCTTGGCCTTCTCCATCCTTCTTTGTCTCCCAGACCTCCCTTCAAAGGTAGATTACACCATTTTTTGATGCTGCCTTCTTAGGCTCACAAGACTTAGTTTGCCAGTGCTTCCTCTAGCACTTAAAAAAAATTTACCTCGAGCCCTGCGATGCCACAGGGGTGTCAAATCTCTCTGACTGCAGCAGCTTCCAGGCTCAGCAGAGATACATCAAGGCTCTGTTAGACTCTCCTTCCCAACATCTGAAGGGTAATGCAATCTTTTTGTCCTTGAACAGAGCCTGGAATCTCCTGCATTAGAATACTGTCCCTCTGCTGCTCCCAGAAGACCCTGGAAGATCCCAGGGAAGCTGTAGCCAGCTGAGGGTATTCACTGAGCCCAAGCAGCAAAGCAGCACTTTGGTGTTCCCTGAAGGCAGCAGAAAGGAGAGGAAATGGTAAGTTCACCATCTCCCTTTCAGAGATTAATAAATATAGGAGGGGAAACTGCCAGGAAAGGGGGTGGGGGTGTAGCAGAGTGCACAGAGGGGCTTGTGACCCCCTCAAACCTGCTGAGCTGCTGCAGACATTGGCACAGCACCCTGCTGAGCTCGGGGTGCTCTGCTCCATGAGCTGAACCCCTTCCCATCCCAACTGCACCACTGCCTTCTGACTAAATACCAGTTCAGACTAATTGTCAAGGATCAGATAACAGGAAAATATTTCTATTTGACAGTCTACTATTTTTCAATTGTTCCTCTGTTACATATCTAAGTAAACATTTGTTCCACTTATCATTTCTGAGCAAAAGACATGAATCATTTGACTAGTAAAACCACAACGACAGCTGTTGCTTATTAGAAACAGTCATCTTGTTCAAGGGCCTGCTATGGAGGAGTTCTTCAGGAAACCATTTCTGCTTTTAGTGCTTTGCAGTGCAATGAAAGCAAAGTTGTAGAAATTAGGGCATTTTTGTTTCACTTATGTGATTGGCAAAACACCCAGGCACATACACACACATGGAACAATCATTACAGCTGAGCTGCAAGCCCCCAAGAAACAGGAAAATACCCACTTAAGAATACTACTAATGATATAATACTTATGGTCTTTGTGGCTTTTATACAGAATTCTACATTATAGTGAAACAAAACCAGATTTAAGGGTCCCTTGGTGAGCAGGTTGTATGTTTGGGATTTTGGTGTTGGATACAATATTTATACCAGTAATTATGCATGTACCAGAAATATGTTTCACCATTCATGGTTTTTCCAGCTCTCAGGAACAAATTAACCTTGGCTTCATAAAATCCCTAGAAGCCAGTCATCAGTGGTCACTACTACATTACTCTCAGAATAAGCTCCTTGAGTCAGTGATTTAAAAAAAGAAGAGTTTTAAAAATTCTTGTCAGGATAGAAAAAGCAGGGAGGGCAACAAAATAAGGAAAAAAATACTGGACCACGACAAATTCAAAAGCAATTAAGTGAAATGGAGTCAGGTTAGATACAAGGATTTTTCCCTTCCTGGAGGGCTGGTTCAAAGGCATTACAGATCATATGGGCCAAAATTTGATTGTTTCTGTGACCTGTATGGAATAAAATTGTGTTAAACAGAGGCTTAAGAGCTGGGCATTTTATCAGACAAAATCCCTGGAATGGAATACCCTGTATGATGCCCCTCTTGTCAGCTTTGAGGGGAGAAGCCAAAGACTAAATGAGCATAGAGACTGCACTGATCCCAGCGGAGCAGAGGGGAGGAACCTTGGCAGGGCAGTGGAGAGATGCTACCAAGTAGTCTGCTCAGGTAAATAGCAGAGCTTGTGGTTTGTGGCTGTTACTTAGATATCTTTCAAACCTACAAAATTAATTTTCAAACATCAAAAAAGAAAGAGTTTTAAAAAAACAAAACATTTTAAAGGATTGTTGGATTATGGCAAAAGAGAAGGAAGGCAGAGCAGGAAAGCAGTGGAGAGAAGCATGTCACTGAGGAGGCAAAGCTGAGGTTTATTATGGGTTAGAAATCTGCAAAACTGTCACCAATTCAATCATAGCATTCAACGAGGTTTCTAGAGATCATATCCTGCCCTTCATTCACCCTCACAACACACTGAAGGGAGTCAGCACTTTGCTGCAGCTGGATATTTAGAAGTCATTTGTTCTGTGTAACATGCCTGTTCTTACTAATCTTAGTCAAGCAAGTAGTCCATCCTCATGTGTCATCCCAGGAAGTCAAATGTGCTATTAGCATAAGTGATGATTACTTATCTGTGTGAGGTCCTGCAAGGTTGGGGCTCCCAGCATCAGCACACTTGACGTGGCAGTTTTTCCATTGTAATTTAATAAAATGGGGCCCAATTCCGTTCAGAGGTGCCTTGAGGAATAAGCTGGACTTAAATGGTGCTTAGGCCTTTGACTGGACCTCTGAAAACCCTTCATTCATTGAGTGAATACTAATTAGTCAGAGGAGGGTTATTAAATTATAATCTCAGTTCTTTATCGTTGCCTGGAGCATGGTACCTTTGCAAGTGCCTGAGCAAAATAATGCAAATCTGAGCACACACAGAGGGAAGCTGAGGTGTGATTGCTTTCCTTGCTAAAAACAGGGACTGCAGAAATGTCATTAACAAGCAGGACAGAGAATCTGTACACATCAGTGAGTTAATTTTGCTCTAGAAGAATGCAATGCTCTAAAAATGGACAGAACTAGACACTGTGGAAAGCTGCACCTCACAGCTGCACTGGGATGGAAAATCCCCCTCCAGACAGATGGATGGAAAAGGCCTGATCCAGAAACACAGCCAGTGGAAATCTGAGTTTGGTGAGCTCTGAATCAGGACCTTCCTGAGCAGGCACCCTCAGACACCCTTGACAGGGCTGAGTCCTGGAGGATTGTGTAGAGTAACACACTCAGTGAAACATCCATAAACTGATCACTTACCCCCAGTCAAATGCTCAGTGCAGGGAGGAATCAATCAGTTCATTTTCTGTGTGCTCATGTCCCTCTCCTAGGGAGCAGAAGCCTGATTGCTGCATGGGTACATCAGGAAGACATATCACTCATGCCAAGCACGTGGTTTTAATGGGTTACAGGTATTTCTAACAGTTCTTTGGATTTCTCATATCTTTTTGTTCTTTACCTAATTTCTGAGCAGCTCCCAGCCTCAGAGTGGCTCCTGTGTTCTTTCTGAGCCTTGGTTGCAAGATCCTACATCTTTCACAGCATTAACATATTTTGTGAATACTGCAGCAATTCCTTGTGACCTTTGTGATCATCTCCTTAATTCATGGTTCTCCTGATTCCCAAAGTGTAATGGATGTAGGAAAATTTTGGATTATAATTTTCTAACCAGCTAGCTCTCTGCTCTGCTCTTTGCTACATGTGATCTGCTATAGTTACAGAATGCATGAGTGATCTTCTATGTGACCCTAAAGGTTTGCTGGATTTGTTTTTTTTTAAACCCCAGATCTTTGAAAGATTCTTAATTAGTGGTAAAAAAAAATATTGCCCAACTGTTAGATCCAGAGGGCTTGGCACAGCAGATCACAAATAGGAGACTTATTCTGACATTTGATCTTTGCTTTGCTGGCTGTATCTGTTAAAACAACCTGCTGTTTGTGTGCTGCTGCACTTCAGCTTTCCAGCCAGGTGTTTGTGAAGGATTGCATTTATTCAATTAGTACATAAATGCTTGCCAAATTATGTATACTAATGGCATATATGCAGGTCAATCCTGTGCCATCACACATACAGAGTGCATTTTAGACTTCTGGGGGAAACACTGAAATCTGAGTATTAAATGGTAAACAGATCCTCACTAGATTAACAAAGGATCATCATTGTCAATGTTAGTGAAACAGTGTTAGAAAAAGAAATTATAGTTATCTGGACAGCATAAGTTTTTCTCCTGTTAGATTTATAATCAAATTCAGACATTTCCACAGTTTTGAGGCTTTTGCTATCTCATGCACTTGTACAGGCTAAGAACCTGCCCACACTTCAGCCAGCTGTAATCCACATGAAGTCAATAGGACTTTCATGTATGAAAATTAAAAACCTTTGGAAAAAAGTTTCTTGATCAGGTTTTAAAAGATTTTAAGAGCTCTATATGCCCACCATTATGTTTAAAATAAGCATTTTTTATTTGCTAGCAATCCAAGGACCTGATTTTAGTTTGATTTTCCCATAAGCCTGGCAGTTTAGCCAGTAGAACCCTTTTATTCCTCTCACTGGAGTAACGGAGAGAAATTCATTTGATTCTAGTGGATAGTAGTTGATTTCATTATCATATTATAGAAAATAAAGATTACAGTTCCAAATGATTTTGCCTGCAGTCCACACACTAACCATGTAAATGGCAATATGTGGAAAAGTTGACTACATCATAAAAAATTTACTTCCTGCAAGGATTTTCTTGAACTGGTTTCAAAAGAATCTGCTGTTTGGCATCTTTCCTGTATTGAAATTCTAGAGGGTAACTGCATTGTCTGCATGTAAAACATGCAAAAGGAAACATTCACTGAAGTCTTTCTTTCTGCTACCAAACATAACTGCAGCTTAGGAAAGGTGCCTGAAATCAAAACTCCAGACAAATACAAGATGTGTGCATTGTAAGATAACCACTAATGCAAGGTGAAATACTCTTCTCCTTTGCTTGCTGTTGAGTCACTAAGGTTGCATGTAATGATAATTTGAATATTCTGCCAACAGTTGGGGATATTCTGCCCCTGCCAAAATAAATAAATAAATAAATGCTTCCAACTCCCAGAGCAAATGCCCGTAAGTCTATAGAAAACAAATTAGAAATGTGTTATTCTCAATGAAAAAAAAGTCTCCACAAGAGCTATAATTTTATTTTTTTTAGTGCACAGAATAACATAAATCAAAAGAAGCAATAGTCTACCTTGTGTTTTGACTACTTTGACCCTCTTCAACCCCTGCCAATTTTTATCTCATTTTTGTTTAACTTTGTACATCAGAGTTTAATTTTAAACCTGGTCCTGAAGACAGTGATGTATAGGGTACATCAAGTATAGCTTAAATTACCCTCTCCCCAGTGATTTGAAGTTGAGGGGAGGGTCTTACTCCGCAGCAGGGTGGGAAAGAGAAATGGTCAGATGTTGGCCTTTGAACCTGACCACCCTCAGCTACAGAAACATTTATGCCAGAACATCATTTATTGATTTTATTATATTTTAGGATCTCTTAAAACTGTTGGTGAAGTTTGCCATATATTAATTTTTGACACATGCATATAAAAACAGAAATATGGGTTGAGCAGAAACTATAAATATAGACAACACTGCCCAATAAACTTACATCCTTTCACTTATAGGTTTCTATTTCAGCTGATCATTCCGAGCAGCCTGTCTTTGAAAATAAATATTACCCCTCTGATAAGCTAACCAATTTGAAGATTAAAGCTGCATTTGAGGATTAAACTTTTTCTTATTCGATTATTGTTGTGTCTTGTAGCTGTAGAAGATAAATATTAATAGAATGTTACAGCCCAATTCTGCCCACTTTACTTGTGTGAGCATTTCCTACCATGAGACTGAAAGAATTATGCAGGATTTGGCCCTTAAACTCAGCACTGACTGCTCTGTTTTCTCAGTCCACTAAGAATAAGTCTCCCGTGAAATGTTACATGTACCCAGCAAACTCCTGAACCCACGGCTGCCACAGAAAACTCCCTGTGATGGGGAGCCCCGAGAACTCCCCCTCCAATTATGGACCACTGAGCTGGCTACGTGCTGCTATCGAGGAGAACAAAAACCACAAGGAGCTCTCTACAACAGACCACAAAACGGGTTTGGCACCTGTGTCTGCTGGAAGTTTGGGAGCTGTGTTATCACGTGGCCTGCTGACCCCAGGAGAGGAGGCTGACCTTGTCTTACACGCAGGAGTCTATTGCTATGGCTCCCCCGGGAGCACAAACCAGCTGCAAACTGCTGCAATGATTAACCCTTATGTGTTGTAGATGTAACATCGAGTCATGGTAATAAAGCTTTCACTGCATAACGGATCTCTTGCTTTGTAAATTGTTGCTCTTATCAGCTGCACTGGAGGATGTTATCCCTTTCCTGTGAAGCATGACTGCTGTGCTGCTCACTGCAAAGGAGGCCAGATCTATAGGCTCGGTGATGTTTATTCAATTGCTTTGAGAACAATGCAGAGAACACACTTTGTTTAAGCTCAAAATGCAGCGTGTGAAAACAAACAAACAAACAAAAAAAAAAACACCATGAAATACTCATACATATGAAACAATATATTAATTAAAATCCAGAATGCCTGTAGCAGATTTGAATCTGGGAACGCCAGATTTGCTATAACAGACAACTGTGTTGCTCTGTAGAGTCCAGGCTCCCATTTGTGGAAGTAATTTATACTTAATGTTTTGTAAAAATGCAAGCTCTTCCAGCCCATGACTTACCTGGACAATTACAGAATTTTGCTGTTTGGCTGGAAACAGAATGTTTGTAGCAATCAGCATTCACCTCTCCAAAACCTAAGTAGTGTAAGTCTTATTTTATAATGCACTTCAAACATGAGACCAAATTCTGTGCTCTTCTATTTCCCAAGGAGGGAGTTGTGAGCAGGTCTCTGCTAAAATCCAAACCTCAGGGCTGTGAACAGGGCCCTGGCTTCCTCAGAAACGTGATGCCTTTTATCTCAGCGTGCTTCCTACCCTCCAGCCCTTCCCTTGGTAAATCTGTGGCCACATCAAGGCCCTGAAAGCAAAGGTGACCTTAATGCAAGCCCGGTATGACACGATAGTATCTGCTTTAGTCTGCAATGAGCCAGAAACACTATCTCTGAGAGATGGAGGCTGTGTGCCACAAGGGCTGTCACTGCCCACAGCCCCTCTTTCACAGGGACTTTCCAGCATCCCAAGAGCCAAGAAGAGCAAAAAGTTATTTGTTCAATGTATCCAGCCATGGAAGCAGCAGCTCTGTGTGGTTTAGGGCCACAGGACCGTGGTCCTTGCTGCCGCTGACTCTCTGCAGCTCAGAGGTTGGATGGCCAAGAGCATTGCAGGACTCTGTCCACAGCACCCAGGGACTGTTTATAGATCTTCCACACAACCTTTTTCAAAGGATAAAACTAACTTCAGGGATTAAGAAAAAAAAATCCCTTTGGTATAAGCAGTGGGAAAAATAAACTCAATTTAAGGAAACAAAATTTGGTTTCCCCAAAACAACTGAGGTCTTACAAGCTTTGGGAGGGGATATTGTTGAGGATTGTAGTACAGACTGAGAAGAGGTACTGAGAAAACTTTTCCAGCTCAGGAGTGACAACTGGGAAAGAGGCTGAAGTGAGGATGGGCTTCCTTGCAAGATTCCCTGGTGTTCAGAGGGAATGGGTTAACGCCCTTTGAAAAGAGGTAAATTAACACCACTCTGTGGTCCGTGACTCATCCCTTTCTCCACATCTTTCAATCATATTACTTCAGCCTGCCCTAATCAAACAGAGCCTGATCTGCAGGAGCCATGCTTGGGCTGGCCAGGCTAGGGGATACACCACGTATTTATTTCTTAACCAGGAAGAAAGCCCTGGACTAATGATGCTTTGCTGTTCAGTATCTGGATTCATCTGCTTGAAAAACGGCGCAGATATAGTTTTATTGCAAAAGTTAGGCTAGACAGGGTTGTTCCTCACTCATTAGCACTGGGAGCATTTTCCTACAGGGACTGCAGATGAAAGGAATGAGTTTATTCCTCTTTCCCCAACTCCACCTCCTTAGGCACATCAGTGCCGCTATTTTAAAACTAACAGCTGTAGTTAAAAAAAAATACTATTAAAGCTTCATTGAGTCCTGCAACAGTAACTATAGATAAAAGACAGTGACCAGACCGTCAAAACTGGCTCCAAACTCCAAAACTGGCTCAACAGAGTGGGACAGGCACCACTTAATCCCTATCAACTCCAGCAGCTCCTGTAGGCTCTATGGTCTCACAGGTGGAGGCTGTGAAGGGAGCAGAAGTTGCCTGTTCCCTCTTTAGGAGGATGGGGAAGGATTTCTTGGTGTTGATACCTTGTGTCCTGCCTGGCTCCTGCGGGTAGGAGAGGCTGGTGAGGAGGAGGAGGAGGAGGAGAAGGAGGAGGAGGTGGCGGTGGCGGCAGTGGGCTGCAGCTGCTCAGGGCTGTGCCCTTTCCTGCAGCTCTGCCTTTGGAAGCTGGGGAGGCCCTGTGTGCCCTTCCACATCTCATCCCTCCTCTGTCTGTCACTCTGGTTTCCAGGGCACTGTTGCCCTGATATTTGGTTACTCAAAGGAGAGAAAATTTCAGTAAATTTGTTGCTTCTATCTTGATATTATTTTGTTCTCTTGTGGGGTTTCTTGTGTGAAGGGGGTATCTACTCTATTAACTCCCATTAATATCAAACCTCTACTATTAATAGGATTTGCATATGGAAAGGAAGAGGATTGACCTTTAAATTCATTAAATAAAGCAAATTTTAAAAAATAATTTTGGTTCAAAGCATTAGTGCGATGAAAAATAGAAGAACAAATACAGAGACATCAGTATCTGGGCTTTCGTTAACACTAACGAGCAAATTATTGCAAGGGAAGATTTGCATCGTTGGAATGCATTTCCCAGCCTCCATACTGATATATGTGATGCAGGGTTATCTTTGTATGGCTCCTCTTTCAGAATATATTTTCTTCTTATAAAATAGCCTCTTTTTAACTCCCATTGGGGACCTCCTTATAAATGAGGAACTGGTCCTCAAGGGACTGGCCTGGCTAGAAAAGTGTGTTATTAAAAAAAGCTCATATTAGAGTACTAAGCAATATAATTAGCCTATTTCTTTGATTTTTTTAGAAAATATTTTTTAAAAAAAGTATAGCCAAGTTTTAATTAAACATATTCTCTGGATGTTTGAATTGTGTAAGAATTAGAAAATCCTGTTGTATTTTAGAGGGATTAATTGCATCAATTTAAGGTTCTGGCTCCAATCTCTGCTACGCAGCCAGGTACAACCACTGCTCTTGCAAGCAGGTACCGTGCTGTGAGTGAGGTTTGGCCACAGAGCTAGGGCCACAAGCTGCCCCTCAGATGGGCATTCTCAGCCTGTGGGTGGCTATGAACTCATTCATCTTCTAATCCTTTACACAGGAATAAGCAGAGGATCTCTATACCAAAACTGGCTAAATCTGCAGATTCAAAATATTATTGCTCCTAATGAATAAATATTGATTTACACGTGCTGAAAAGCTTCTGCTTCCTTCCCAGCAAGGAGTCTAAAATGTAATTAAATGAGCAATGTTTCTACCACCCTATCACTTTTTGAGGCTGTCTTGAGATGCTGATGTCCAGTAGTCTCTGGATCTCCACTCTGCTCCTAGATCTTACCCCATCCGTGTCTCAGCTTTCCAACACAGCCCTTTGTAAAGTACTTTGAGATGGTTGGATCAAACTTGCTGCTGGTCCAAAGTAGTATTAATCAGTATTTTGTGCTATTTTGTTATGCAGCTCAGTCTATAAATCCAGATATTTATTCTGTTCCTGTTCTACCTCAGGCCTCCACAAGTGGGAAGAGGTGAAACGGTTCAGGTTATTCTTCTCAGAGCTCAGCTAATGTCATCTGCTGATTACAGCTCTAAACATCTGAAGCTGGTGAAATTAAATAAAGTGTGAGCATCCTTTGGTCTGGAGCTCTTTGCCTTTAGAACAATTACTCATGGTAACCTTAACAATAGTATATTAAGGAAAAAAAATCCTCATAAAAGAATGTAGTGTTAGGATGGAGCTCTGCCTGATATTAGAACAATTATGGAGCAGATGCATCCACTCCGAACAAAGTGACCTTTTCATCAAGTTACAAAACATTAAAGGTTAAAGAATGTTTGAAAGGAAGTTAATACTTTTAAAACATTAGGAAAAAATGCCATTCTTTCTAGACCTGGCCAAAATCAGTGGGAAACTGAGATGACTGTTTAGGCACATCCAGTCATAATTTAAGCTACTCTGACTACTGAAGGATATAAGGTATTTTAAATCGTCTGTTTTCTTTTACAATTAGAAGTGCTTTTTCGAAGAAGAAAGATTTGATAGGAATAAATACCCAGTGACGGAAAGCTGGTTAATTGCAATTTTAAAGTCACATTCCTTTCTCTCCATTGTGCGCAGAGGAGAACAAAGAGAGGGAATCAATGGTGGTGTCAGATTTTCTTAGTTTCCACGTTTCACCTGACCCGGGCGGTGCAGACCCCAATGCCCAGCTGGGCAGCAAAGCGCTGCGGCTCCGGCCCCACGCTGCCTCCGCACACGGCGGAGCCGCGGCTGCTGCTCGCCAAGGGCCACCTGGGAGGGGACAAGTGGCCGGGACCGCCCCAGGCTGCGGGACAGCGGCGGGGCGGCTGCTCTGGACAGGACTCTGGCCTGCTCTGTGCGCCCGCGGATATCTCTAGGACATTCTCTCGGCGAAGGCTCAGGGTGGGGGGATGCCGGGCGCCGCACACGGCCCGCATCCCCCGCGCTGTCCGTGCGCGGGGAGTTCAGTGCAGCCCCCCCGAGCAGCCGCCGGGCACGCGGGGCTTGGGGATTTACGGCCCGACGGCCACGCTGGAGCTGCTTCTGTGTCCGCGTCCTGGCGGCCCGCATGGCCCCGCTGCGGGGTCAGAGCGCCGCGGAGGAGGAGGAGGAGGAGGCGGCCCGGGCTGCGGCCGCGCCGCCGGGAGCCGCTCGCTGTCCCCGGCCCGGTGCCCGTCCCTTGGCGGTGCCGAGCTCCGCCCGCACTTCGGGGACGGGCGGGGACGGCTGCAGCGTTTCCCTTCCCCTGGCGGTCAGTGGGGCCCGGAGCGGGCCCGCCGCCGGGTCAAGGTGAGCTACCAGCAGATGGGCAGCTTCTGACAAATAAACTTCAAGTGCGAGCACTAAAAAACCCGCCAGGGAAGGAAGTTTCTGTGGGAAAAAAAAAAAAAAAAAAAAAAAAAAAAAAAAAAAAAAAAAAAAAAAGAGAAGGATTTTGCTCGAACTTAAGTTTTATCCACTTCCCACTCGACGTATTTTTTTTTCTTTTATTTTTTATTAAGTGTACCTGAACATAACAAAATCTCCATTGCGTTGAGTCACAGGCGGTCAGTAGAGGGGCAGCCGTGTCAGCTGTGCGATGGGAACTTTCAGGTGATGCGAGAAATAAGCGGGGAATCCCTTCCACTTCTCCGGGATCCTCCAAATGCCTTTCAAATTAGCCAGCCCTGAGGATCACTGCCAGGCTCCACAAAGGCGTTCCCAAAGCCCGCAGCCAGTAAAACTTTGTGTAGGTAAAATTAGCTAAAGACCTTCTACTGAGACAACAGCCTTTGTTGCCACATGTGGTGGAGTTGCAGGATCTGTAACTATTTTTCTTAAAAGGTTTTCCTACTGCCCCAGTGAATGCATTACGCTACAGTAGCTCTGAATGGTATCGCTTATTTCCTTCAAAGAAGCGGCCGGTTGTTTCTTCAGGGACCCCAAGTCCTTTCAATCAAGGGAGGGGAAAAAGTGATGGCTGAACGGGACTGAACAGCGCCGATAGATGTTATTTTAAATCAGCATCATCTCCAAAGGGCGCAGCCCCTGGGAGCGCGGCGAGTGCCGGGGCGGGCGGTGGCCGGGCCGAGCGGGGCTCAGCCCGGGGGGAGATCCGACTGGGGCGAGCGGGAGCCGGGACAGCTCGGTGGCCTCAGCCCCTCTCCGTCCGAGAGGGAAGGCAGAGCCCCCGCCGCTGACCGCGGGGACGCGCCGGAGCCCGGCTCTCCGGGCAGCAACAGCGGCATCACCCGCAGAGCCGCGCCCGGGCCGCCGCTCTCGGAGCCCGAGTGTAACTGGGAACTTGTTGGGGGCGGGCGGTGCTCTCCGGCCGCCGCGGGGCCCCGCGGGAGAGGACCCGGTGCTGCCCCCGGCGCTGCCGGGGCACGGAGGGAGCGCCCGCCGCGGGGCCGGGCACCTCCAGCTCCTGCCGGGCATCCCCGGCTGGGGACTCGCTCCGGGCCGGTCGCGGAGGACCCCGGACCGGGCCGGCCCGCTCGGTCCCTCGGCGCGCCCAGCGGCTGCCTCGGCCGAAATATACCGCCCCCACGGCTCCCCACGGGGCTTGGGGTTTTTCTTGGGGGGGATGTATTTCTGATATCTGGGGTTGGTTGGGGAATTGCTGTCAACTCCAGGCAGAAGCGAATCGATTCGGACAAGGTTACTTACAGTTTAAAATGAGGTTTCCAAATATGAGGACAGTGAGCGTGCTTACACTTTCCTATTTTCCCCGTGCTCTTCCCGAAATGCCTGGTCCTAATCGCAGGGACACAGCTATTCCAGTTCTGATTTTCTGGGGCTTATTACATGTCAGAACTGTAAAAGTCCTCTGGACAATTTACAGACAAAACATCTGGTTCGTTAAAGCAAAGCTACTGGACTAAGACAAACAAACTTTGCTGCTGTGTAAATTCACTTACCCAAACAATTTACATTCAAGCAAAGATTTTAGCCCGAAGAAAAACTTTTATTCATTTGTATTCAGGAGGTTTGGGAATTCACAGGCATTTTAAAATAATTTTGCTCTAATAAAGTTATGTAGATATTACAAAATGTCTTTGTTCCCTTCTCAGATCATTATCGCTGCTATAATGGTTATTGACAACACTTTGTATTTTACAGAAGCGCAGTATCGTTTTCGGGCGTGGGCAGTGGGGTTTTTAAACAAACTTGTCAGATCCGTATTCATCTGGTCCAGCCTTAATGAAAGCTGCTGCTTCTTTGTTCTTCGCCGGGAGAAACCGAAGTACTTCCCGCATTTCGATGGGTGCCGCCGAGGCGCGGGGCAGGAGGGGAGGCAGTGCCCGGGCACTGAGGGCAGCGCGGGCAGGGGGGCCGGGCGGTACCGATCCCGGGCCGCCGCGTTCTCCGTGCCCGAGGCCGGCCGGAGCCTCCGTGGGGCTCCCTCGGGCCGCCCGTGCCGGCGGGGGCTGCCCGGGCCCGGTGAGACCCCCAGCCCCGCACTGCCCGCCGGGGCTCCCTCCCGGCCCCGGCCGTGCCGCCGCCCCCGACAGCCGCTCCCGGCCCGCGGGCAGCGCTGCCCTGCAGCCGGCGGCTCCAAAGGCCCCGGCTCGCCGCTGCCCGGCCCTTCCCGCGGCTCCGGGGGCACTCGGCTGGCGAGGACCTGCAGGTCCCCGTCGGCTCCTCTGCCCCGCTCGAAGGGGAGGCGTCGGCAGAGCTGGGCCGGAGCTGGGGCGAGAGGAGAGAGGCCGCGGCCGGTGCCGTTCGGTGCCCGGGACTGAGCCCCGGAGAGCAGTGAAGCGGTGCGAACAGCGAGTGAGAGCAGCCACACGGGCACCTCGGCGCACGCCGCTCCCTGCCTTGTTTGCAGTGAGCAAGTGGAGAAACATTAACACGCTGCTCGGGAGAGAACAAGGTTAAAGCTCGGCTAAAACATTCTGGCTTCTAAGAGGCAGCTGTTCCAAGTTTGCTAAACTTCCTCACTGATCCTTCCTGGCCGTTCCCATACCCAGCAGTTAATTCCAGTGGTCCTTTATCGGCTCAGCCGCTGTCTCCACTCGGGTCGGGGGACGAAAGAGGCGTCTCGGGCAACTGGTGGAGTTTTGGTAGAGGAATGGTATGAGTAGTGAAAAAATACACCAAAGAAGGGCAGTAAGCAGTGCCCAGCTGGGAAAGATAAAACATTCTTAGCTGGTGGAAAGTTCAGGAGTGATGGTTATCTAATTATGTGACTTATAAAAAATTGGTACCTTGTTTTAAAACTGGCGGGAAGAGAGAGCTTAAGGCTGAGCCTCGTGTGCTGAGTCTTGGTGGATAAAATCTGTACGGCCATCGATTTGATGCGTTATGTTTGGAAATGTTACACTTCATAAAATTACACGTTCTGGCTCTCTGGAATAGACCGTGACCCCCAAAGAAGACGACGCACATGAAGGCATCTGCACTTTCCTCTGTAAATCGTCTGATGGAAAGCTCAATAGATTTTTTTTTTCTTCCTTTAAAAAATGTATATAGTTAACAACCAAATTATTCCACAACTTCCTGAGCGTTTTGGCAGTGAGAGCCGTGAATGTGTAAGTGCAGTGCATGTCTGCGTGCACGAATATCTGCTGCCTTCCCCTCTCCCTCACACACGAGAATTATTATTCCTAAGTGAACTGAGAAAGTTCCTTCAATTACTGTTTACGGAAAGTTTCACTTATTTCACTCCCTCCCAGTCCCAGCTCGGCGCACTGGAACGAGCCCATCACCCTCCGCTGCCGGCGCGTGTGGGCCGCCCTTTGCAGAGCCAGGTAAGCGCTGCCGGTCACACAGAGCTCCCCACGCAGCGGGGCCGGGGACAGCCTCGCGTGTTTGCCCGTGCTGGTGACACCGCTCAGCTGCTGAGGTGCCACCTGCCAGCATCCTCCACGCGGGCTGAGCTGCGGGAGGCAGAGCCTGGGAACCTGTTCAAACACAAATGCCACCACACGGACAAATCCACGCACGCGTGCAGCCGAGCGCGCCCGCGGGAGGAGGCTGCGCACCCGCGGAGCCGCGCCGGGGCCGAGGGGCTCGCACCCCGCCGGGCACCCGGGCCGACCCCGGCAGCGGGCAGGGGCTGCCATCCATCCCCCGGGTGGGCTAAGGGTGACACAAAGGCACTGAAAGATGAGCAGGTTTAGAGACAGGGAAGTGGAAAGAACAAAGTTCTCGCAACTTGCAACCGCCCCAAAATTCGGGATTGGTCGCTGCAGCGCGTTCCTCGGGATGCCCCGCAGCCAGCAGCTGAGGAGGATCGGGATCGTCCCTGGCTTTGGAGAAGGCTCTCGCACACTTCAGAACAGCCTTTACAGGACTGCAGTGACTACACGCGCCGTGTCATTTTAATTTTGCTGTAGTTTTCAGGGCGCTTTACCAGCTCCTGGTGGCAGAGTGACCTTCCCCGAGCTCCGTGCGGCGAGCGGGAGCAGAGCCGACCAGGGCTCCCGGGGGTCTCGGCTGCCGAGGCTCCCGGCCGAGCATCCCAAAGTTTGTTACAGCCTCTCCCGCTCCAGAGCTCGGAGGAATCCTCCATGTTGCGCAGCGCGGGCCGGCTCGGCCAGCAGCACCTCAGCCGGGGGTTCGGCTCTCGCCCGCTCCGCGCTCCATGCGGTCCTGCCGCAGCCATCGCCCCGCGGAGCCGGGAGCACAGCCGGGCTGAGCCTGTCCCTGCCCCTGCCCCCGGCCCACAGCATCCTTCGGGGGGGTGGGGGGCGTGAATTATTTAGGTTTTCTGTTTCCTACTTAAAGGGGGAGGAGGGAAAGAGAATGAACGAGCTATTAACCGCAGCCGAGCCCTGCTTGCCGAGGCTGTCTAACATTTGTAAATACTTATGCTGCGGCTGGTCCCCTCCTCCCCGGTTAAGTTGTTTAGTATGTTGGTTATTTGTACCGAATGCCGGTCTGTGTAGTGTCTGATGTGTTGTCGTTGCAATGTGCAGCCGGGGTGACACTGATGGATGCGCCAATGGTGAGACGGACAGATGTTAGGGCGGATCTAGCGGCACGCACCGCCGCGGCGGCGAGCCCGCCCGCCCGCCCCGCCGGGGCTGCCCGCCGCCCGGCCCCGTCCTGCCGCACGGCTCACCCACGCTCGCACTCACACACACAGGGCTTTTTGGGGAGGGGGGGGGAACGTCTCGGTGTCGTCTCTTAAGCAGATCTGATCGCTCCTTCTGTGAGCAGATACTGTAACTGTGAGGAGCAACCAGCGAGTATCAATGAGATGGAACTGAGCGAGTTTGGCAGCAGAAGCGGCAATTGACAACTCACCATTTTCTTGTTTGCAAGAAATGTTTCGTTTTCCCCCAACAGTAGCAATTTCCCGGGGACTTTAGGCGACTGCGATTTTTTTTTTCATCCTAAAGATCAGCTTAAAAAAAAAACCAACTCATAACAATAATAATCCAAAAAAAATTATCCCAAACCTTCTCCACCCGTCATGTAAAGTGTTTGAATTTCCTGCAACTTGAAAGGGAAGCGAGAGCCCGAGAGCGGCACGGCGGCTTTATAGGATGTGAAGACGCAACAACATCTGCACTTAGTCAGGTATTTGGAATTATCCCAAATCTCGAAGAATGGGGGCGAGTGGAGATTTTTTTTTTTTTTTTGATCTTACCATAAAGTGAGCTCAGCCTTTTTTTTTTTTTTTTTAATTCCTCCCGTGAACTTTAAAAAAAAAAAAAGCTACTTTTTCTTTCTTTCTTTCTTTCTTTCCTTCCTTCCTTTTTTTTTTTTTTTTTTTAATTTTGTTGGCGGTGGTTGTTGTTGTTGCCGTGTCTCCCTGCGTGCTCCCGGCGCGGTCGCGGTGCGGGCGGAGCGGGGGCGGGAGCGGCCCGGGCCCCGCGCGCCCCCCGCCGCCCCGGCCCTCCCCGCGCCGCGCGGCCCCGCCGCCCAGGGATGCGCAATCAAACCCGCAGCACATCGATCCGCCGGCGCTCGCCGAACTGAGCGCGGCGGCTCGGCAGTGAACTTGGACCGAGAAAAAAAAAAATTAAAAAAAAAAAAAAAAACAAACCAAAAAACAACTGAGGGAGAGAGAGAGAGAGAGAGAGAGAAAAAAATCAGCACCCAAAACAGGGAAAGCGAGGGAAAAGTGCTCCTTGCCGAAGAGCCGGGTGCTGGGGCGCGGGCGCTGCCCGCTCCCCGCCGCTCTGGCCCCGCGGGGCGGGAGCAGCGGCTCCGCTGGCGGGGGCGCCGCCGGTAGCGGCCGCCGGCCGGGGCGGCCCCGACACCGCCCGCCCGCAGGCGCGGAGCGGAGCGCGGCGCCAGCCAGGTGGGAGCCGGCGGGCTGGATGTGCCGGCGGGCGGGCGGCGCGCCGGTGAGTGCGGCCGGGGCGGGCAGCGCTGCGGGGCGCGGCGGGGAGCCGGGGCTGCCGCCGCCGCTGTCACCGCGCGGGGCGGCCGGGATGGAGCGGCGGGCCGGGCCCTCCTCGCCGGGGGGGCGGGGGCGGCGGGGAGGGGGGGTCCCGTGCCCCGGCGTGGCGGGAGGCGATGGCTGCGGGGGGCTCCGGCGGGGAACGGGTGCGCGCGGGGGCGGAAAGGGAAGGGCTGCGGCGGGGAGCGGGGCGAGCGGCGCGGAGCCCCGCGGGCTGCCCTGCCTGTCCCTGCCCGGCCAGCCCTCCTCCGCCGCCGCCGCGGGCGGCTCGGGAGCCCGGCGCCGGCGGCGGGCGAAGTTGGGTGGCGGAGGGGGCGCGGCTCGGGGGTCGCCCCGGCCGGCGAG
The DNA here is from genome assembly GCA_034509425.1 of Eopsaltria australis. Taxonomy (NCBI): domain Eukaryota; kingdom Metazoa; phylum Chordata; class Aves; order Passeriformes; family Petroicidae; genus Eopsaltria; species Eopsaltria australis. The sequence continues at coordinate 987,847 of JAVTVJ010000110.1, forward strand.
GCAGACCCCTGCCCGCCCCCGTGCCCGGTCCGGCGGGCGATGCGCACTGAGTGAAGGCGCGGCCCGGGGCGGGCGGCGGCGGTGCCCCGCTCCCTCTCGGCGGACCAGTTTGAGTGACACCGCGATCATCTCGTTTCCCTTCAAGCTTCGCCTGTTGCCGCCGCCGCCGCCGCCGCTCCAGCGCCGAGCCGGGAGTGGAGAGCGCAGGCTGAGGCTCCGCCGGCTCCGGCCAAGAGATCCCCTGTCTTTATGCCGTGATCTCCCAGCCCGGCCAGGCACCGGGGGCGCAGGGCGGGGTGGGGGGGACTGCGGGCTCTCCCCAGCCCTCCCGCCCGCACACCTCTTCGGGGGGCTTCCCCTCCTCCTTCCTCCGGGGCGATTTGTCAAACTTCCCCCCTCTTCTGCCAGCAGCAGCAGCAGCAGCAGCAGCAGCAGGGCTGTCCTCTCCTCTGTGCCGCCTCCTCCTCCGCCGCCGCCGCCTCCTCCTCCTACTCGGCATCGTGTATGCACAGCAACAAAAAATATATCCCCGACCCAGCCCTCGCGCCGAGGCTGGAGCAGCTCACCGGATCTCTGGGGCTGAGGCAACTCTTCCCACCCCCGCGCCCCGGCTGCCCCCCCCCGCCGGCGCCCGCAGGAGCCCAGCATGCCGAGGAGGAAGCAGCAAGCGCCCCGGCGCGCAGCAGGTACGAGAGCCGCTTCCCTTCCTTCCCTGCCTTCCCTTCCCTCCCCTCCGCGGCCGCTGGCTTCTCCTCTCGCTTCCCTCCGTCTCTTTCATAACCGGCTCCCGGCGGGCTCCGCCGCCGCTCCGCGCCCCGCTCCTGCCCCGCTGCCCGCCGCTGCCGAGGGCTGCGCCGAGCGACTCCCGGGCTGCAGGCACAGCGCCGGGGCTGGGGGGTCTTGGGGGGATTTTATTTATTTTTTTTCTTTGGTATGGGGGGCGCATGAAAGCCCGTTTCCCACTTTTGGTGCCCACTTTGATTCATTCCGAACTCTGCCATCGCCCGGCTCGGTTCTGGGGGTAGCCCTGTGCGAGGGGCAGGCGGGTGTGTGCGGGCACACACTGCTCGGGCTCGTGTGGTCGGTGTCACTCCGGGGCTGGGGGAAGCAAGGAGGCGAATTTTGGTTATTTCCAGCCCATACTTTGGCACTTACTTTGCTTCTCTCCCTCGTAGTCTTCGTTCTTCTACATCCCCTTCCCTCACAGGCAAATGGTTTGTGAAAGCAAGGGAAAATACTATTTTTATTTAATTTTTTTTTCCTATAAAAAAAAGAGAGAGGGTATGTGTAAATACATGGCACGCTGTGAATGAAGTGGCAGGGACAAAGTGATTTGGAGGCTCTGCAGTGTTAGTTGAAGATCCAAGCCCAGAACTGATTCCTTTGCCCAACTTTTACCTTTTTTTCTTCTGCCCTTGTGCTGCACTGGAGATGTCTCTGCCAGACAGACAGACCCTCCTAGCTGGTCACTTTCTTTGGTAGCCTCTTCTGTTAATCCTATTGATTTCTTATTTATGAGTCCAGAGGAGAAGCTGCAAAGTAAACCAAAGGAGAAAAAAAAAAAAAAAAGAAAAAGGGTCTGTGTATTGTCAAGTGACTGGTGAATGTTTCTGATAGTGCCTTTACAATTTCCACCGGTTTTTTTTTTCCTTTTTAGAAATACTTTTCGAGACTTTGTGCTGGTGAGGTTTTTTGTTTGTTTGGCTTGTTTTCCTTTTGCCAGAAATGTCAACTCCTGTTAAACTTAAGCAGTATTTTCTGGAAAAGCCAAATTGAAAAGAAAACAGTAAAAGAAAAGCCCCACATGATTTTACAGTAATCCTTAGTTGGGGATATGTGGGCTGGAAAAGGTTCCCTTGGCCTGTTGCCATCCTTGATTTGATGTCTGATTGATCGCCTGTCATCTGGCAGCCTTTGATCTATTCATTCCCGATAAACATCAATAAATCACTTGCCATGGTAACGCCAGACTCGGTGACGTCACACGTGGCCTGTCAACTCTCAGCGCAACTTGAGGGGCTCCTGGCGAGCGGTGCCACCGATGGGCCAGCGCTGCCAGGCCTGGGGACAGGCACGGGACAGCCTCTGCTGAGGGACAGCCCTGGGGGGCCGGGGCTAGCAGCCCCGAGAGGCCGGTGTGGAAGTTTTCCAGAGGCTCCGGCAGCATCCCTGGCAGCGCGGCCGTGGTTGTGCTCGGGACAGCTTGGAGCAGGTAGTGCTGGAGCCTGGGGTTGCTGGAGGCTGGGCGCTCAGCAGCGTGGCAGTGCTCCCACTCTGCCTGACAACTTCTCCGAGTGGGGTGGTTTGGGTTTAGTGAACAGCGAGGGGCTCGGGGAGAAACGCAAACTGTAAATAACAATGTGCGTGTTTCCTTTCTTCTCCCCTTTGACATCCACATGCGTTCGGCCAGGACTTTTGGAATAGGGAAACAGACTTCCCAGCAGCCTTACCCTGCATACAAACAGCCAGAAAGTTTGGAAAGTTTCTCAGTACGGTAGTGATACCATCTAGCAAACAATATTGTAGCCAAATACTTCATGATAATATTTTGCTTTTCTGGCCCGTGCCATCAAATAACAGTTTTCAAGAAAAATGGCAGAGGTGAACTTTTCCTGATTCTTGGGAAATTCTGTTTTGTAACGTGAATTTAGTTCTGCAAAATCTAGCTTTTCCATGTGTTTGACACACTCGACTCTGCTGTAAGCTGGGCTCTCCATAGGCTGGAAGAAAATGTTTCTGCACTAAACACACATTCTGAGGTATCTTTCTCTCCCTCCACCGCTCTCTGTCTCTCCCTCCTTTCTCAAGTGAATCATCCATGATGTGCGATCTATCTTTCATATTTAGCAGAAGTGTAATCTCTTTAAACTTTTAGCTTTTTGATAGCCACATTAAACATTTAGTATTGTGTATAATTGCTTCCCACTGAGATGCTGCTTTTATTGGTCACATTGGAAATGTTACTTTTTCTAATAGCAGTAAAAGCAAAGGCTTTTTTTTAACACCTTAAAAAACAGCTAAGAAATAACAGGTTAGTTAAGAAATATTCATTACAAAAACTTGACTGCAGGACTAATAGGAGATGGAAGAATGGTTTTGCTCTATCAAAATGACCCGTCAAAACGACTTTGTTTCATATTTGATTTAATTGTCTCTCTCCTGACAGGCACATTCATCAATAGCTTAATGGTCAATCAGAAGTTGGCAGAGTGAGTGCTTTCATTCTTTCCCATACACTAGCTTTGGCTTTACTTTATCAAAATGCCTCTGCCTAATGGATATGGGGGATGTAGAATGACTGAAGGGCTACTTATTTGACAAGAGTGAAAAAACAAGAACATTTATGCTGTTGATAAGTGCATGAAGATAAATAAGTGAGCTGTATGAGGCGTTTTATTTTAAGACTGAAGAAACTTACTTTTTTTTTTTTCCCCCTTTTTGGCTTGAGAGCTGTGAGTTATAAGGTTCATGACTGCTTTTGTGGCATACTGAGAGTGATGACAAATTGATTGCTTGGTACTGAGAGAGAAAAAAAGGTGGTGGTGGGGGGAGAATTAAAGATGTCTGCTGATTGGTAACTCAGGAAATCCAGTCCCCAGCAACCTTGAGAATACTCGAGAATTTTTTTTCTCCAAACTGAAAGGTCCGCTCAGCCATAAAAAAAGAAAAGTTGTTTTGCCAGCTTCATTAGTGTTCACCTAATTAGCTGTAAACCTGATGGATTCCTGACAGCTTTAATGATTGGAGATGACAAGCTCCACGCAGTGTCATCCAGCAGAATTAGGTTTGCAGCTAGTTTGATGTAATCAAGTTGATATTACACAGTCCTGGTTGCCTTTAGTTGTGCATTAACTCAATTTTCTGCTGCAGGTGACAAATGGGCTTTGGTACCTGGATAATCATGTCATAGGAATTAGGGCCCTTTTAATGGTCTGGAGTAGAATAACAACAACAAAGAACTCTCAGCAGCACAGAGCTCGCAGACATAACAGACAGGTGCACAAATTCTTTATGTCTAGCCCAAGTGTTAACACCACACTGTGGAAGACTAAAGCTGTCTCTGGGAATCAAGAATCTGTAAAAATGATAATTTCACTTTGTTTGCTTTGAGACTCAGGTGAATATCTTAGATAAATTTGGGAAGGAGAGTCAGGGATTGCTATTTTATTCCTCACCTGTTAAAGCAAGATGATAGTCAGAACTGCTGCTCCAAAGACTTCTGTCATTTAAGTCAGGAGGAAGAAGGTATTTACTAGTTAAAGGCTACTGTCTGGGGAAGCTAAGATATTGTATTAATAGAGGCCAGTCTTGTTCATGCAAACAGTAATTATCTATCCTTAAATTATAGCTTTCACTTGCAGCTTTTTTAGAAACCTATTTAAAAGATCAAGAAAATGTACTTCCTACTGACAGAAACGACTTAATACATGTTTTGTATACATATCTTCTGAGGAAGAATTGGGAACTAGTGGTTTGCTGGAATCACATTTAGTTTACTTATTTATTTATTTAAATATTTAATATAACAGTAATCCCCAGACAACTGCACCGAGTTTTCAAGCCTCTGAGAAAAAAAAAAACCCAAACAAACCTGGGCCTATGGCATTTTTTTTTTTTTTTTACATGGTATATTTTAAACCCTAGAGATTACTGCATGCTTTAGGCTCTTCCCAACTTCTGCGCTTCCATTCAAAAGCTGCACCTGGTCAGGGTGAGCACTGAAATGCACGGAATTGGTGTTTCAGAGGTGCCACTTTCAAGGGGCTGGAGGGCTCGTGCCAGCTCTCAGCCCCTCCAGAGCAGGGCTGGGGGTGCAGCACAGCAAACAGATGCAAGATGGCACACAGGTTGTGCCGCCAGATTTCCAGGCAGCTCTGACTCCGGCAACTCGAACGCTCGCTTTAATTTATGGCAATTGCTTGCAACTACATACATACCCCAAAAGTAAATGTAGCGATAAAGTAGGCTACCTATAAAGGTACTTGCAGTGTCAGCCCTTGGTGTGTTATTTGCCTCCAAACCTGCCACATATTTCTCTGTTGGGCAGAGATTCTTCCTAGCAGCAAGCTGACAAAATGATTAGTTATGGCTGTCCTCTGCTTTTTTTTCTTTCTTTTTTTTTTTTTTTTTTTCCCCGGCAAAGTGTGAAGGAACAATGCAAAAAAAAAAAAAAAAGAAAAAAAAAAAAGAAAAAGGGGCATAAATATAAAAAGGCTTGATAGATTCCCCTGAATATCTGCCTGGAAAACAGAATTTTCCAGAATCAGCTGCCATTTCTCCCATTAGCTTGACAGCTGTCAATTAGGGCTTCAGTGCTCTCCTGGGCCACAGTTTATTGCGTGCAGTTGATGTTGTCATTTTGTTCTCGGTTTTGCCTTGAGCACTATCATGAGCAGGAGTGAAATAGTCAATAACTGATGTATCAGCAGTTATTTCTTAAATTGGCTTACAAGTCTGCATTTTTCCTCTTTTTACTAAAGATTGTTTTGTAAAGTGATTAGAATGAATTGTGACTGCTGCAGGGTTATGGGAAATGCAGTGAAGCTAGGGTGAGTTAGCAGGATTAGAGTGGGTCCTTTTTGTCAGCCCTGCTTCCAGGATTAGTGGAAACTGTATAGAAAAGATCACCTTCAGGGTGAAGTGTGGGGTACATTTTTAAGCGTGCTACGTGCACGCTTATGCAGAACCATATGGTGGTACAGAGTGAATGAAAAGAAATCGTTTGCCAGGACGTAAAGTAGCCTATGTGTTATCTTTCTGAGCAAACCTTGGCACTGCTGGCTTTATGGTGTAGTAATCCATATTTTAATCCAATGTCGTGACTGTTTCCTGGAGAATCCAAATACAGATTGTCAGATTTTAACACAGCCCTGTTTTCAAGGTGCTGCTAGAGGATCAGGTATTAAGATGCCTGAAGTGTTGCATTGTCAAGTAGGAGTGTGTGTGTGTGTATGGTTATGATACAACACCAAAAATAACATAGTTGCTGAGCAGTCGTGTGTTATCTTATCTGTGAAATACTTCAGCATCATTTACTAAACAATCTACCTCAGGTGTTTTAGTCTGATTTTTTTTTTTTTTCTTCTCTGTGTGTTTGGCAATTTTTTAAAAATTTAGTTACGCCCAAATTGTGGTTTATCAGCCTTAAGTTAAAAATGAAAGGTGAATACAATATATTGTATTTGGTAACAATGATATGGACTGGTACATCCAGACAGATAATATGCAGTTGTAATTAGAGTGAATAGACAGGCATTCATTTTCAAATTCTTTGACACATGCATAAAATAGTCATATAATAAGATAAGATGACAATTTTATGTTAGGTTGATAAAGTGTCCCGATACATGCATTTAAATGTCTGTAAGCCTTTTTTTATCCAGACAGATTAATTCTAGTTTCCAGCATTTGCAGTTAGACATTAAATTAATTTTAAAAATCCCACTAAACAATGGATGCGTTGCTTTTTTGTGTGTGTATGTGTCATAACCTGAAGCAGGAGGATTGAAAAAAAAATCTGTGCAATTGATTTTTCTTGATTTCAACATTTAAAAAAAATAAAGCATGAAAATTGGCTCTGAGGATTTAAAGCATAGTCCACGAGAGATTGCATTGTAGTTTTCTTAAGTACAATAATGCAGAATGGAACATTGTCAGAGCTTGAAATTGTTTGTTACCATTTTCATAAAAAGAACTGAAAGAGTTGAAATAAGTAGGGCTTAATTTCAGAGACTGCGAGATTCATCCTACTGCATTTGCCTGATTTTGCGCCTGAAAGATATTTTGGTCATCTCAGCAGAGAGCCTATCTGCAGAATTTAAACACTTCTCATTGCAGGCATCAACTTTAAGATATTTCTCAGAAAATGTTCAAAGGGTTTTCTTCCCCTGGGGGTGGAGGGAAAGAGTTACCAGAGGATCATAAAATATCTGAAAGCTCTTTGCCAATGCCATTACCTGGCCTCTTCGGGCAGTAAAGGGGCAACTCTTCAAGAATAATCTAAGTTCGTATTTTAGACTTAATTATAAATTATTAATTAACTCTGTCAGGACACATGTTGTTAATTATGACTCTCTTTTCTTCATTCAGAGCAGCTGTTGGGAATCACGTAAGTTGACTGTGCTTGTTGGTGTGGGAGTTTGCCAGTGAGGAGCCTCCATGCCCAGCCCGCCTCACCTGCAGCTCCCATCCCCTTCCGCCCGGGCGCGGCTCTTGGGCAGCTCCGCCTGGCCATTAATACAAGTTTTGATGCGGCCCAGCGTGCTCAGAATTAGCGACCACTGTCACAGGGCTGAGTTTTAGGTCCTGTCCATAAATAATTCCCGTTTCAGCAAGGCTGTGTGGTGGTGGGGAGGTGGGAAGGGCGGCGGCCAAGCCTTGGCTGGGGGAAGCCAGGCGGTTTCCGTGCCCTTCCACCAAACTCCCGCCAAACTTCGCGCACCGGCACGGAGCAGAGGGCTGCTTTATTATTCGTTTGGAATGGTCCAAATTCATTTACTTTTGATATTTCCGTCATTAAATTGAGCCCTCTGTTTCAGTTCCCTATGTGTTCTTTGAGGAATGCATGTTGCATAAAATAGGCAATTTTTAATGAACAATTTAATGTAAATGGGTTCTGAATTTAAATTAATATTAATGAAGCTTTGAGTGAATTTATTTTGCATACGTAAAGGCTTGTAACTCTTTCACTCATACACTCTTGTCTTTATGTACTAACACATTGGTTAGGTGAATTGGCTAGTTTCCATGTTTTGTGATTAAAAACTCTAATGGATTTTACATGGATATTTGTGCTAGCGGAGCTCTGTGCAGGTTACTATCGCTAGTGAAAACGTACCTGCCTTGATATTCAGATTTTTGTAGTTAACATTTCACTGTTACCCCACCGTTTCTATATGCTTCTTCCTACTTTGGTTTCGCCTACATGCCTAAAGAAAAAAACACTCCAACAATAGTCACCACAGTCAAGATGTTTTCTTTCTTTGGCTTACCTCTAATGCATTATGTATTTAGAAATGATGGGATGTTCTATAATTAATTCTGTTAGATGTAATTGCTATAATCACTCTGATGCTACACATAATAAAAGTAATATGGTAAGCATATGAAAAAATATAAACACCTTATTGTAACACTTTTTGCAAAATTCCTTAAAAAATCTTGTTCAGAGCAGAACCTCTGCTTCAGTATTTTGTCAGAGCTAAGATTTTTTTTTTTTTTTTAAGTACATTGCTTTAGTAAATGAATTAATTTTAGATATTGAAAAGATTTTGACAGGCAGGTTGTCTTGTGTGTGTGCGCGAATATCCCTGGCTCTGTGCGGTATTAAAGATGTAGTTCATTAAGAAGCCAATCTTCAGCGTGGCTACAAGTGAGACATAAATATCACTGCATATCCCATGAAATGAGAGACAAATATGTACATTATATCAAAACCCAGGACACAGGAAATAACACAGGAATGGGATTGTACAGTGGAAAGCTTCTTTGTAGCGCAAAATTATGGGAAATATAAAATGTATGAAGGGTAGCATGTAACTAGAGAGGGAGTTTTTCAGGCATGGTCCCAAGTGGGAAAAAGACTACAGAAGGTGATTTCCCTCCTCCTGCTTTTTTCTTCTTTTTTTTTTTTTTTTTTTTTTTTAACAAGTAGCTTTGAGTTATTGTTTGCAAACACAGTTTTTGATAGGGAGGAAATGAAAAAAATATGTGCAATGGGTTAAGCTGTGTAGCTGATATCCTTGATTCTGTAACAAAAAATGTTAATATGGCCATAGTTCTTAATTAGTTGCACACCATACTTAATGCTGCAAAGGTCACTTGGTTTTATGGTCCAGCTTCGCCTGTGAATTTGTATGTTTCCCCCCAAATTTATATTTCTCTCTCATGTATTTTCTAAGCAATTGAGTGTGCAAATTGTGGTGAAAATGCAAACTAGAAACGGGATTAGAAAAATACATTTAGCGTGGACAAAGAAGAGGTTGCTTTTATTTTTTTTTTTAATTTTTATTTTTTTTTTTATTTTTTTGCTGGTGTTATTTTCAAATAATGCACAGCCTTTGCGTGGCGAGCAGCAGTACTACATTTAACTTCTGTAAGCTGAACAAACAAACCCCGACCAAGCTCTCGCTGGATTGTTCTGGGGAAGAACAGAACAGGGTGCTGTTTCTGAGTGTCTCTGGGACTGGGCTCGCTGCCGGCAGCCCTTTCCCTGCTAGGTCAAGCCTGTTGCTGGAGGGCCAGATCGCAGCAGGGGCCTCCAGGAGGCTTGGCGAGGCTGCTCCAGACTGGCAGCCATCAGTCATCCATCTGTGACACAGAGTCTGTTTTTGATGGCAGGGATGATAAAAGGCCTGGGAACTGTATAGGCCCTTGTAATCAGGGCCAGTGCTGACATCCTTCTCAACTTTGACAGCTTCTTCCTTTTCTCTCTTCACCGCCAAGACTGTCTCAACTGGATTTTTTTTTTCCTCTCTCTTGTTTCATGTACTTGATCAGTCTCAGATGCTGGGAATTATTTTTTTCTGGAGGGAGGGGGAGTGTTTCTTTTGGTTTGTGGGTTGGGCAGGTGTGAGAGGAAGTCTGTTTTTTTTTTTTTTTTTTTTGTACTGTAGGCCTGTTGCTAATTAATGTTCCTCCATAAGATTCTGTCGGAGTTGAGTAATGTTTTTGATCTTTATGCCTGATAACTGCATACTTAATGAGATTTCAAAGCTGTGAGTGCAGCTCCCTACAATTATTGACAGATGCCTTTTCTTTGCCATTGGGTTCAGCTTCATAAATCCTCCTGCAGTAATGAGGTTCAGAAGTGCCACCCTGCCAGTGAGCTAATGAAAGAGGGGGGGAGGGAGGGAACAGCTCATGCCTGCCTGACACATTTTTTTCCTTTAAAATTTACTATGCAGATGTCAAGCTGTGGGACGATTACTTCAAACATGCTAATTTTTATCTTGCTTTTGTGTCAAGCCTGCATGCCATTTTTCCCCCCCAATAATAAATAAAAATAGAAACCTCAACCTATTTAAATTTTATCATGGATCATAACTATTGAAGACTTTGATATATGTGTGTTCTTTTGCAGTTTCCAGTCAGTGGAGCAGTTTTTTGAAATCCGAAGGGCAGAGAGAGGATAAAAAAAAAAAAAAATCAAGGGGGGAAAAAAAAAAAAGGCAGCAAGCTGCCTCGGCCGCACGTCAGCCTGCCCTAACCGTGCACTTGAAACATCGGAGATTTCATTTTAGAGTTCTGAAACTAAATCCTGGTGGAGAATGGCCGCACCATGCCAAACAGTCGATTTCCTTTTCAGCAGAGCCATACATCACTGACCCACCCTTCCCTCCCGACAGAATGACATGTGTCATTTATCACCGGCCCTGCCAGAGCACAGGGAGGGGGCTGGGGCAGCTCCTGCTCCACGCTGCTGGATCAGCTCCGGCCGGCCGGGGACAGGGGACAGGGACGGGAGCGCCCGGCTGTGCTGGGGGCACTGGCACGCTCACTGAGGAGCTTATGTGCTTTCATATCATCTGCTGAGTCGCCTTGTTCAGCCCCCTGAAGGTTTTCCCCTCCTGTTTGCTTTCTCTCTCAGTGTCTCTTTATTTCTCCTTTTTTTTTTTTCCCCTTTTTTTTTAAGTTTGGCAGTTGGGACAAACTGGCTGACACGTATCATTCAAGCAGCACCAGCTTGCTGGGGGTTGTGTAAATGAATCTGGGAGCTCTTGGTTTCACATGATTCAAACGTGCATTATTGAAGATGGATGTTCCTTAAAAAAAGATTGATGATGGATATCAGGCTTATAGTGCCATTTATCATTTTGAATATTATTTAGACTTGCCGTGTAAAGCTGTAACTTGAGAGTTGGATGAGCTGGGACAGAATGGAGGCCTCGGCGTGCACGTTGTGATTGATGGCTTTGCTTTCTCATTGTTTGTTACCAGATACTCGCCGGTCATTACAGGAGTGCCTTACAATTGTTTTAGGGGCTGGATTTCCGCGTGTGTGTGTGCGTGTGTGTTTGTACAACAGGGAGAGGGACGGGCAGAGGCAGAGTTAAGTTTTTAGTGGGAGCATTTCAATTATTGTAAAGAACGTAGACAAAGCAAAGCTGTGGCCCGTGCAAGGATACAGGCAGGCTTTTGCATGGACACAGACTTGCTGTGTGTAACACTAAAATGTAAGCAGGACTGTAGCTGATCCAGTGTAACATCACCAGGCATTGCCACTTTCAGTATAAAAATGTGCTTGTGAACAGATTAACATACTCCAGCTTCCTTTTGCTAACAGGATGCCCTCCCTTTTTTTTTTTTCCTGGGTCCCAAATAACGGCAAAGAAAAGAAAGTTCTAGGATATAATTATTTCAGCATTCAGATGTTTCTTTTCCGCCCACGCTCTTCATCCAGGACTGTGAATCTTTGAGTCTTGGTGTTCGCTCCCAAGTGTCCAGGGTGCTCCTGGAGGGTGGATGACCTGGCTGTGTAAGTAGTGAGGGCAATCCCTTCCCTCTTTGAAGCACTTTTGCTGGAACCAGGACACCCCCACCTGCTGGAAGAATTAAGGAAACAGCTTTTTATAGGCAATTAGATCTTTCCTTGGAAGTGCAGGCAGGGACTTTCAGGAGGTGGGCACTCTAACAATGGAGCAGCCTCAGCAATAGGCAGTGCCAAAACTCCAGGTGTTGGGGTGTTTGTGCACAAGCATCTTCAGGCAAGTACACCCAGCCTGGTTAAACTTGTTCTGAGTTGACAAACTATTGACTGTTCCTTGCCTGGCACATCCTACAAAACTCAAATGATTTACAGGAACGGTAGGTAAAATGAGATGAGAATTACTTTGTTGGATCGGCCTTGAACTTGCACAGGTACATGGTATTTTTGGAATACTGCTTGTCACATCAACTTTTTCTTTGATTGCAGGATGCCCTCCTAGAAAAGGGAATGACAGCTTCACTTAATAAACATTTAGGTTAAAACATGTTTTTTAAAGCCAGCATGGACCTTAGATGAATTTTATAAAAATGAGTTTTTCAGTTCCATTTACTTTTGGTACACTCAGTTGTCAAAAGCCAGGAGAATTCAAGTTTATACCCTTCATTCAAGTCCAACACCATGAAAAAACTCTGAAAGAACGTAATATTTTCTATAAAGCCTTCAATGGTATAAGGTAAAACTTTGCTCTGCTACTCCTGCACTTGTGTAACACAGTAGGTAATTGAAGTACAAGTGCCAATTTGCTGTAACAATTGTAAACACACCTTGATACAAATGGCATCATTGCATTCTTACTGATTAGAAAACTTTGCTATTAATAGACACAAAGTCCATTTCAGGTGTAATTGGTAAGGAGCTGAGTGCACTCATGGGAAGAAACCTTGTTTTGTTTTTTGTTCGCTTTTATTCTTATCCCTTTTTTCAGTTTTATAGCTGGAGACATGATTTATTGCAGCCATCCATCTTTGGGGCTCATCCATCACATCCTGGTTGCTAGGCAATCATGGCAGCAGCTGTTTGCTTTGAATCAGACAGAAAAGTTGTCAATCATCAAAGGCAGGTGAATAGCATTAGAAACACGCTATTGTCAGACGGAATAATTAATCAAAGAGAGAAAAGATAATTAAAAAGATATGACCCTTGCAAGTACTTGCTCTGGGTTGCCTGGAAAAAAGAAAAACTGCCTGGTCTTTTCTAGACACTTAAGCAGCTGAGGGCTGATAAAATATGCACTCTGCAGTGCATAGTTTTTAATTAATTGAAAAAGGTTCAACATTCAAAGACGATGCTGGAGAAAAGTCTGATTATGAGCATAAGTAATATTTATTGTTTGCATGAAAGGCTTGACATGGAGTTCTAACTTTCTGTCACAAATCTCCTGCATGCTTGCACTAAGCCTCTTTCAGCTTCACTATCTTCCCTGGCAGTTCCTGGAATGTGTGGTTAGTCTGTCCAAGTGAGGGTCCTATGGCTTTCATGCAGCCTTTTCATCCTGGGCCACCTTTCCAGGGCATTGTCTCCTTGACTGTCCCCTGCAGCACTGTTGGAGTGCCCGAGCTCTGCCATCAGCAAGGCAGGCAGAGCTCGGCGAGGCTGCAGCACTGCCCTTTCTTCAGTACAGGAAAGGTGTCCAGGCAGTACCTGTCCCATTTCCAATCAGCCTGAGGAATAACAGGCTCATGTGAGCCCATTCTGAACCCTCATTTTCCAGCAATCCTGTTATTTGTAGCTGGAATGATGAGAAGGCTGCTCCAAAATCCAGTTTCCAACTCCTCCAAGTTTGGGTACCCTGGCAGTGGGTGCAGCAGAGCACACCCAGCATGAATGTACACAGGAATGCACTTCTGGGTAGTGCAGTGCTGACCAGTGTGTGCCAAACAGCTGCCAGCAGAGCGGGGTGAGTGCTTCTGCTGCCCAAAAGCTGGGTCTGAGGCTGAAATGTGGCACAACATTTTTGTGAGAATGCAATGTCCTGTGATTGATTGTTGGGCAAAGTGGTCACGTAGTCCAAAAAAACCCAGCTTTGGTTTTTTGGTTCATGATTAGAAGGTGTCTGTGGATAGACTGATCGCAGGAGAACACAGGTGTGATGATTAGTAATGTTTCTTTTTTAAGAAAGTATTTTGTAAGTAGTGATGCAGAGATGGCTGCCACGCTGCCCCTCTGTATTTTTCTATTTTTGGTTTCATACTTCCTTTACTCTGTTTTCTAGAAACAAAGAAACTTCAAGTTTGTGCTGCCAGGAGAACAAACCCACTTACTTTTAATATCCAAACTAGCTGTTAGTGTTGATTATCAGTGATATTTGCAAGGATATGTGCTGTGAAATACTGGGAATTTAAACTGCAGAATGAAAACCTTGTGCGCCGTTCTGCACACACCATCCCTTTCACACTGGCTGATACCTTGGAGTGTTCTTTGCACAGTTCTGCGTGTCAGTGTGTCACAAGCAGCTCCTCTGCTAATTGTGTGTAGCCTGTATCACATTTTCTGCTCTCACACCCTGTTACACTTGTAATCATTCCAGTGTTTACTTAGAGGAGGAGAGAACACAGCTAAGAAAGAAACGGGGTGCCATCTGAGTGCTGGGGATGACACATCTGCTGCATAGAGCTATTCTTCCAACACTGGGAGCAGGAAGCTCAGGCTGCAGCTAACTTGGATGACTTGGAGAAATCTCTATCCTCAAGTAACATTTCATATTAGTGATTCCTCAGAACGTCATGTTCACCAAAGCTTGTGTGAGAAATAAATCTCTCTAAAAACACAGTACTGCATATGAGCATTAGCTTTAGAAGAATCTTCTGTGCACTGTGTGACCAAAGTCAGCACCCCCTTGGCTGATAGCCCAGCACTTCTATGTAAAGTTAGGATGTTGTCTGGAGTTGCTGGCAGGTATTTTTTTTAGTAGGACTAACTGTTTTTCTTCTATATGTAATAGTAATTCAATCTGACATATTACTGGCATTTTTTGTCATAGGTGAGTGGGCCCTGTGCCTGCACAGGGCAAATGTGTACAGGAATGCAGTGCTTTCTCCAGTGTGTTTCTATGGATTAAATAAATGTGGGATAGCCATGCTGGCATGGGAGGTGACATGTTTATGGCTAAAGAGCTCTTTCCTTCTTTGCTGGGAATCAGATTTGTCTCCTTTTCACATATCAACACCTCTGATACCTTTTCAAGCATTTGCTGTATTTCAGATCTGCTGATGGCTGTTTTATTTACTGATAGGGGAACTGTGGCAGTAGTCCCCTAATGGAGGGATATATAGTGCTGCTATCAAGGAAATGTTGGCTAAGAGACATATGGATAGATGGCTGCATGTTGGAATATAGGTGGTTGTTGTTAGTCCAATAGCGACTTTTTAGCAGATTGTACATGAAAGTTCCCTGTGATAACGCTTCCCTCTGCTCCTCAGGGTGAGATGCATCTTTTCCCTCTTATTTTTCCCAGTCTCTATTCCATGCATGGTGTTGAGGGAAGACAGGATAGCTGCTCCCCATTTACAGTATTGCACAGGTGAAAGAGGTTGGATTCCATGAAAGGGTTTTTCTGCCCTAGCCCCTTCCTCATCCTTCCCCATATACAGGCTTCTTTTGCAGTTGTACAGGGAAAACTGTTTAGAAACTTGAAATACCTTGGTACTCAACATGGTAAAGCTGGATTGCCTTTTTGTTCATATGAAGTGAAAAATGGACAGAATATGTCAAACATTAACACTGGCACAGATAGTAAACTGTTTTGCTTAAACTGGTGGAAGAATGTGCAAAGGGAGTTTAAAATAAACAGTCAAATAACAATCAAGCATTTGCCAGTGTTTAACTCGCTGTGTTAAGTACAGTGTAGTGTCTCAGTAGGAACCACTAAGTTACGAAGTATCTGTATACCGAGGAAAATATCTCGAGGATATATATATATATAAATATATAAATATATATAATGTGCTTGGCTGAGCTATGTCCTAGGCTTGCCTGGGCTGAGTAAGTGTGCAAGGCTTCCCTTAGCCATGCCCCTGCCTGCTCCAGGCTCTGACACTGCAGCTCTGTGCCAGACACTGCTCAGGTCTGTCCTGCTCTCTGCCAGAGATCCAGAGCATTTCTCACTGCCTTCAGAGCGTGCTGTGTTCATGAAGGATGGAGGGTATGTGTTTCTTTTCGAAGATTTCTGATATGAGAGAGACTTTTTATTCCACATTTTTAAGGTTAGTTGCCCTTTTTATTCCTCTCAGTGTAGCTTGCTGTTGCATCTCTTTTGTGCACAGTGATTTTAGGGCTTCAGTCCTACCAGCCTGTGCAGTGAAACAGAAATATTTCCTATCTCCAGTTTTCAGTTTGTCAGCAGTGTGCTTAAGAAAAGTCTTCTGCAAGCTAAACTTGAAGCTTGGAAGATGTCCTGGTGTTCTCTGAGTGACTCTCCTTTGATGTCCAAGCCACACTGCAGTGAAATGCATCAAATACATTTGTATCTTCTTATTTAAATGATAAAAGTACCTTGGTTTATACAGCATATTTTCTAGGATACATCTCCAGAAATGACTGGGGTAAAAGATAATGGTTTTACTGTCGTAGGTGCAGGATGACTAACTCGTGTCAACTGATAATCCAGGAGCAGAGCCAGATGGCCTTGGAGATAGGGAATCATCAGATAAAAGCCATCAGGCAGGGTACTACTTTAATCCCTAGGGTAACTGTGTAGGAAGGAGCAGGGTTGGAAATGCCTTCAGGAAAAGGGAAGGAAGAACTAGTGCCATGCAGATGAAAAAACTGATAGGTAGAGATCCAAACAACTGTATGGTCCCCAAAATGGAAATACCCAAATTCATGTGTTGCTTTCATTCAGCTGCCTTCAAAATCCTGTATACACTCTGCTGTTGTTTTAGAGTTAAACATATGCTTTGCTTTCTAATTAACCCCCAAATCCCTTTGCATTTGCCATATTAATTTAATTAATTTGGGCGTAAGAGTACAATTCTGGCAACCACCTTAACCTTGTAAGTAAAATGAAGAGACATAAGCTAAGTGGACAAAACTGGGTTGGACTTGCTGCAAATTTTAGTGAAAGAATATTTGAAAAGTGGAAGGTAAAACTTGAGACAGCAAAGATAGTGAGTGGATTTTTATCTGCTGAAATGTATCATTTACCCAGGATACCTTGTCTTCCTTTGTTTTTGCTCTGGGCCTGCAATAAAATGCTTCCTATCTATATTAGTTAGAAAATAGTCCAGTGTAATATATGAGAATAGCGGTGCATTATTTCCTCATGCTTATATGTTTTCTGTGTAAAATATTCTAGCAGCAGTGAAATCTTGCTGTGTGATTGCATTTCATTTTGAGACGGTTAGCTGAATAAGCAGGAGGACAAGCAAGCAGTAAGCTGAATGAAGGAAAAAGAAATAAAATTTTACAGCACATTCTTGTTGTAGGAGTGTGCAACACAAAATCGTGTGACTCAAATGCTCAATCTGGTCTTCATGATTAAGCAATAAACAAATTACAAAACAAAGTTATCATCCTTTAGAAACTTCTGCTCAGTCGTGAAAAAGCTTAGTATTTAACATTTCTCAAAGGAAAACATCTTTTGTTACTTGATCTCCACTGGCTGTGTTTTTTAGCTAACAATACCACGTGTTTGCATTAGGCTAAAATTAAAAACTTTTTTTATAGACACAGCAGACTTTTTATATAGTTGATTCACTGAATGTTGATAAAAGGAAATGAAACAGTTAAATTTTGTGTTCAAATGGGAGTGTGATTTGTTGTAAGGACTGGAAGATACACTCTCCTTACACCTTTTTGTGAAGTAGTTGCTTACTTGGCCGAAGTAGAAATGTCTTTGTGTGTTGGATGTCTGTGTCATGCCTGACATAAAGGATTTCTGATCCAGGAGTGGGTCTTCTCAGCAGCACTACTGGAAACATGTAGTAATATTGATGCTCTGGAGTCCCCCAAATTCTGCTGCTTACATCCAGCAGAGATGTCCCTGTGTGATTGTTCGTGTATACACTGTGAGTGTGTAATAATTACTGAAATCTGTCAGATCACTGGTGTGTGTTCTACTTCCTAGACAAAAAAGCTTTAAAATGGCAATTTCTTAAACTAAGGAATTTGCTTTGTTATAATTGGGATCCTGCTTGCATTCAGTGTGGGACCTGCCTGCCTGGGGGAAGGAGGTGCTCTGTTCTTCCTTGGGTCTACAGGAGCTGCTGTGCACAGCAGCAGCTTCACATCAGCTGGGGAGATGGGTAAGGCCATGGAGGCTGAAAATGAACTCGCATGGCATGGCTTGGAGAGCTTCAGTTCGTGTCCTGAGTCTGCTTCCCTGTCACAGCAGGACATGAATGACAAGGGAAGCTCAGAGGGGCTGCCCAGCCCTTCCCCAGGTCAGCCTCTGCAGCCGTGCCCTTCCTGGCAGGCACACATGGACATCCCAGCACTTGCCAGACAGTACCTGCCAGTGTCCTGCTGCAGGGGGGTGATAGCCTGGCCTGCTGAGCTTCCTGGGGGTTGTTGCACCTCCAGATACTCCACACACTGACCTGGTTGTTGGTAGCTTGAAGCAAAGGTTTGAAGCAGTTGGTGCTGCTGATTGTCCTTCAGAGTAAACCATGGATGCTTCCACGTTTGTTCTTGTTAAGACAAAGCCCACTGAAATAAAATATTATTCTTTGACTGACTATTAACTTGATTGGGCTTTCACTGAGATCTGTAGTGCCAGTTTAAAGAACAGAATCTCATCTGTGTTACCTGATAACTTCCGCTGTGCTTCTGCTCGTTGTTGATGTAGTGTAGATGCTGACAGATTCTGGTAGACAGTTTTTGGTTGGGTTCTTAACTTGTCAAGTAACCTTTTTTGTGCTGAAGAACCTGTAAGGATTTTGGAGTAGATGGTAAGCAATTGTTTTTCTTAAAAGGAATGTAACATAACACTAATGTCTCAATCAGGAATGGAGATTTTTGTTTGATGGCATTCAATCAGGTGGAGTATTTTAATCTGTTTTGAAATAATTACACAATTACTAATGGGATGCCAAGAAACTTTTGTTAATATTCAGAATAGTATTAAGTTATAAATAGACAATATTATCAGTCAGTCTGTATCAAGAGGTAACAGCATTGTGCAAATTTGTCTGTTGATTCTATTCTAAAAACACACTCTTTATCCTTACTCTTTTAGTAGAAAATTACATCTCGTTATGGATAATATGTCATGTCTCCCTAAAAATGTGATCTTGATTTTCATCCCATGATGATACTTTACTCAATAAATCAAAATCTTCCTCAGCAGTTAGCAACCAACTTATTTAATGGTTATGCCTGAAATGTTGATACAGGGAATTTAGCAGTTAACAGTGTTTATACATTCCAGAAGCATTAACAGGTTGGGTTATACTGGAATCCAGTAAATATCCATGAAACACGTGGGAGAGCCATGCAGGGTCTGAGCACTCGCCTGCCAGACACCTCATGAAATAGCAAATGCAATAATAAAGTTGGTAATGATGATATTGTCAGGAGCACACATTGTCTGTTATCACTGACGAGGAGGAGCAGGGCCTATCGCCGCTGTTTAGGCTGCGGCAGGAGAGCACTACAGATGTTCTTATCTTCTGCAGATAGTTTTGTACTGAATCAGTGGCTTTTACACATTCTTGTGCACGAAAAAATGCTCTTCACCTTCAGAGTAGTTCTGAAGAAAATAAGAGGAGGGTAGTGTTTGTCTGTGTCAAGGTTGTTTCCTATTTCTACGATCAGAGTTCAGCAAAATATGCCTACTAAAATCTGTAATTTTCCCAGTAGCTTTTTGCCTTTGGTTGCTGGTTTTCTTTTATTGCAGTCTAAAATGGACATTCTGCTAAAATGAGTACGAAATGCCCTTTACTAGCTACAGTCTGCATGCTCATAGGCAGTGATGTGCTGGCTGCCTTGTACCTGATCTGTTTAGCAGCTGCGGGGTGGGTAAACCCAAAGCAAGTCAGGACTTCTAAAACCACTACTGTTTTTTTGTCTCTGTGCATATAGATGACATTTTCTCAAAACACGTCTTCAACAGAGTTTTTTAGTTCTGTTCCTTGTGACAAAACATGGCAAAGAAAGGCAGAACATAAATTCCAACTGCAGTCTTGAAGTTTGAAGTTGCATTTTAGGCACACTACACTGGGTATTATCATTATTACCTTTCGGTGCTTGTATGTATGAAAATTACATTAAAAGTAAGATCAAGGCATTCATGGAATATTGGTGACATCAGTGGAAAAAAGATGAACAAGCTATTATGAGAGATGAAAAATAAAAAAGATGTCTTTAATTTGACAGTGAACCAAAACCCACCAACTTTATAACATAAGAATATTTTTAACAAATATTCCCTTAAAGCTTTGCTGCGGCCATGCCCTCGATGGCATCTCCAGTCTGTCAGCAACTCCATTATAAAATCCTCTTTTTCTGGATGCAGCTTTAGATTGTTACCTAAACCTCTGTTACTTGGAATGTTGCATTATCTTGCTTTGCCTGAAAGCAGGCAGACTTTTTAAAAGAGCTACTTGTTCAAACTATTTACGTTAACAAATTGTCATAAGTACATTCTTTGATATTCAGGTTCTCGTGTTTTCTGAGGCCTGCTTATTAAAAACAATTTCACAAAACCTGCCTTCAGTAAAAAGTATCTGGTAAATGCTGGTATTTTGAACTTAAATAGATCATCATACCCTACATGGTAATACATATATTTATTATATTAATATGTATGTCTTTAATGGATCTGAAACTTGAAACCACAGAGATTAATTCAGACATCAAAACTAGGAATACCTGGTTTAAGAAACCTAACTTTTGATGCGTATACATGCAATTTTTTCTTGGAAAAAAAGTATTGCAGTGAGATACTAAGTACATGAAATTAGGTATATTCATAATCTGTCAGCCTATGTACCAAAATAATGATTTTTCAGTGTAAATTCTAAGAAGCGTTAGAGAGTATTGCTACTCAGTGAAATACATAATTCCCTTACAGTAGTCTTTTAATTTTTTTGTTCTCATTCATATTCATCCCTTAAAAAAATGTACTTGAGGGCTTTCTCACACATGTTGCATATCCAGAATATACAGTTTTTAGCACAGTGTTGCTCCGTGTTCGTGGGTCTGTTCATTGCCAGCCAAAGGAGGCTGCGATCTTAGGAAACAACAGCAGAATTTCTTGCTTTCTTTTTTTCCTGAGGAAGAATGAAACCACTTGGAGAAGTAAAATTTCAGATGAAATGGGGTTTTATTTATCCCGCAGTACTGAAGGGATCGGGAAGAGGGAATCCCCATCTGTATCCATGGCTGTACCAGAACATTTGATCATTATACTGCCAAAGGAGCCTGAATCCCACTCAGGCTGGCTCTGTGTGGAACTGGCAACTACAGAGCGTGCCAGGAGAAACAAGCCTTAGAATATCTGCTTTATTTTTTGTTTGTTTGTTTTGTGTTGGGTTTTTTTTTTTTTTAATAGTAAGTGCTATGATTTGGAACTTTCCTGTTTTGACTGCGCTTTGCTGGTGTGTCCAGTTCTGGGTTTAAAAAAAAAAAAGAGTTGTAGAAACAATGCCGTGAATTAGGAATGCCTGAATTTTCTCTAAAGGGAAATTAGAGTTTTGTGTATCTGAGTTTTCAACCCGTAATACGAGGGGTAGTGGGAAGTGGAGAATATACCTCGCTTCACTAGGAAAATCTGAGAATTAGTGCTTAAAATCTGCAGCTTTGTAATTAGATTGTGATATGTAGGTGACAATTTTGAGGTGGAATTTCTAATTCAGTTTTTGTTTTGCTGTATGTGTTTAGCCTTTGCTGTGGTTTGGCAGTATGTTCTTTATCATTAGTCATTCAATCTAAGAGAAAGGCAGTTAAAAGAAAAAGGAACTTGTATTTTTGAGTTGCTGAAGGAAGGGGTCTCTTTTTAAAGTTTTACAATTCAATAACTGAAGTGGCAGTTAAACAGCTGCAAAGAAAAAAGAATCATCTCAATAGTCAGGTTATTCTAAATTAAAAAGGAAAGAAAACAAACAATCAAAAATCCTTATCAAGTTCTTTGGGAAACAGAAAAGGAGGAAAAAGTCTAAGGAAAGCCAAAGCAGCTAATGTTACAGTTGTCACAATTACTCATATCCTATGCTAGAGCTTGAGGAAGCTAGGTAAAAATGAGCCAAAACTGCCCTTGGATCTCGTGGCTATGGCTTCTGCTCATGTCAGTGTTTGCATCTGAGTCTCACTTTCAAATCTGGCCTTGCTCTTCACAAAAAGATATGTTTAATCATGTAGTTCTAAAATAAAAGAGGAAGGGGTTCTGCATACTGTGTAAATACAGAAATGGATTTTTTTTTCAGATGTGTGTAGGAAATTACAAGGAATATTTTTATTAATTGTAGATGTTCTTAAATTATGTCGTATTGTTGTGCTTGATTTTTAGACAATTTCACAAAATTTTCCTGAAATTGCTTCAATTTATACTTCTTAGTATATTCAATTAAATGTATATTTTTGCAGACAAATAGTATGACCCTGACTTCTTAGTTACCTCACTGACTGCATTGAGACTGGGTATGATTGCTGGATCGGGTCTGCTTCTCTGAAAATTGTACTTCATGGACAGCACACTCCTATATATTCTCCTATACTTTATGTCCACATATAAAAGAAGCGCAGTTTATATGTAGAGATTGAACAATCTGTCTGTTTGTACAGGGAAAGATGGTGTATATACATGAGTGCAATGTTTTGTAGCACAGTCTTTATCAGGTACCTGTGTAATTTACTAAGAAGTGAACCCCGTAATTTGCCATTGTCCTGGAAGTAATCTTAATATTCCAGCTTGTCAAGCGCTTTGGATACTTGGCATTTCAGTAATTGCCGCATCATGGGCAAGTTTTTTAACTTCTTCTCACAAATACCCCACAATTATGTCTCTTGAAGTCCATGTCAGTTGAGAAACAGTCGAGAAAAAAATCAGCCAAAGTTTTTTAGACTCCTGAGTAGCTCTGATATTAATTATCCCTTGCATTTGTATGTAAAAAGAGATATTAAAAAATTTTATAACATATATTATTTATAGGATTTTTTCTCCTAAATCTTAACACAGTTCTGTGCATAAGCATTTGACAATAATCCCATTAAAATGGTTAAAAACATTCCTAAAACGAGTTGTAGAGAACTGTGTGGTATCCGTAAAATATTCGGCGATGTGGTTTAGACGAGAAGTTTTGTCATATTTGGTTGAGCTGCTTCCAACACCCATGTGTGGTTTTTGATTAGGCACACAAGTGCCCATTCTGTATATACTCAGTTTCTGGTTTTCACATTCTTTTTCGCTCAGCCCTCTGTTCTGATTATGTACTGGAGAGCAGTCTTTGTTCCATTGATTTCTGTCTGTCTACCAAAGGATGAAGTTTGCTCATCTCGCACACGCGTCTGTCAGTGCCGCACCAAGGGTCAATCCCACGAGAGGCAAATTGAAGAAATGAAAACAAATAAGTTATAAAATAAAGTGACAATAATGTGCAGTAGCATAAAGATTGCTTTGGGCTGCTTTTGAGAAAGACAGCTAATGACTGGCCCCGTTGGATGGTGCGGGAAGGGTGCGGGAGGAGAGGATGGGGAGGGAGCTGGGGCAGCGAGGGGAGAACGGAGCTGCCTCTTCCTTGCACCTTCTGGTGCTGGGCAGGGCTCAGTGCAGGCACAATTCTGTGTGTTTACAGTAGCTCCTTGTAAAAATCAGGTTATCTGGGGATCGGAGCTCTGTGAGCTGAGGTGTCAGAATCAGGCCCAGGAGTATTACAGAGTTTTGCTCTGTTCCATGTCACTGCAGACATTAATCTTTCAAATTCCTCAGGAAAAAAAAAACAAAACAAACCAAACAAACCTACAACTGCAGAATATTTAAAAACGCACTTTTTTGTTTCCTTTTTAAACAAAATTTTATTTTTCAAACAAATGATCCGTGCATTAGAATGTCCATAAACAAGCATACGTGTGAAAAAGTATTTACATGGACAACTGGTTGTGTGTGTATGTGTGTGTATGTTCAACATCTATGAATCCTGGCCTAATGCAGTTGAAGCATTCAAGTCTCTTTTAAGATTGTAATTGAAGTAACATGATATAAATGTAAACTTTAGCTTAGAGCACACAGAGCATACAAGACAGTTTGACACCTTCATTTCAGCAGTAAGAAATTACCATTGTCTCTTGTTTCTTGCTTCTAGCTTATATGACCAAGCCAAAAAGTAATTACACAATTAGGGTTGACATACTGGTTCCTGTAATATTTCTTGCTGTAGTTTTTTTGGTGGCTTATTTCTACTTCAGATTTTCCAGTCCTTTGTAATTCATACCAAGATGTCCATTTTCATTGCAACAAATTTACTCATGAAGACTGCAAGTCTTGCATAATTTAATGATGAAAAGGCAGCATTTCATTTTCTCCAAATGTAGTTATTTGTAGATTAAAGATAAACATTTGTGGAGCTAATATGGTTTTTGTAAGAATTTTGTCACCAACTTGAACACTGAATTGTTATGTAAAGGAATGGAAAAGTGTGTAAATAATTACAGGATTATGCATTTTAAAGAGAAGGATATGCAGTAATGTGCAACTGCTGATCAGGAAGGGAAGCGGTCTCCATAGGTCAGGCAACACTTAGTGTGCTGTATTCTGAATGGGAGTAATTGATGTTTTTCCAGTTCCTGAAGACACTCAGTAGTACCAGCCAGTGTCTCTCAAGGCCAGAGGAGCCCTCATTCCCTCTCCAGGTATTCAAGAGAAGGTCAGATGCAGTGCAGCCCTACCACCCACCCAGTCCTTGGCTCAGTTTGCTTCCCAGTCTGTTCCTTGTTTCTGGGGTGTGTAATGCAGTTTCAGAGTCCTGTAATTCTGTACCTTAAGACTTTCCCTCTCCAGGAATATTCTGGGACAACTGTGCATTATCACCTGCTTAATTACATGGTTATGCTTGGGACTTGTCCAGGATGATGTAAAAGCAGTGCTGTATGGCATTTTTCTCTGTTCTCTGGGGTTTTTTGGTTTAACAAAACCCCTCACCCTAATTCTGTGCTTTTTGACCATTCCTGCACTGTACCTTAATCCTCCGAACAGAAATGATGGGACGAAGATCCTGGATGAGTTTATAGGTCAGAGTGAGGCATCTGCTGCAATTCAAGTTGTCCATGGCTTCTGCAGCTAAACTGGCTGTTCAGATCCCTTGTCGTGAGGTTTCCTTGCTTTTGATCCAGACACGGGAGCTTCATCTCATCCTGGAGCCGAGTCTGTCATTATATAAAATACAATGGAGGGCTGGGAAGGAAGTGTAGTGAGTTTGCTGGTGACAAGCCAAGTGGAGGGGGGTTGCCAAGTATTAATCATTTGTATAAAGCTGCATCCACTCTTCAGCCAAATGAATCTGTTCTGCCTTGGTTTCTCACAGTGACAGCATCAAGATATTGGTAGTTTTATAACAGAGTTACCTTTTTACATGCTCTTTCAATTCTTTCTATCGCTTTGTGTGTCGAGTGCCCTTAGGAAGGGACTTCGTACTTCCTTGAATTTTCCTGTACGAGTTTCCCAGTTAGGGCAGATCATATACTTACAGTTATAAAATAGACTTTGTGCTCTTTAAAATTAATTCTTTCTCTCCCAGCCCTCGTCTCTGAGATGTCACTGGGTTGCAGTATCTTCTCTGCAAATCAAGGCTGGAGACTTTGAGCAGCACTGTGTTACAGGGAACATTTCTACAGGCAAAGACAAAAGGAGAAGGATGCTTCTTGTAATGGGCTACTGCTGTTTCAGCCAGTTACTCTTTTAACAAGAAAATGAGAGTACACATAGAGGCTATTAAATCATTAATTACAGCATGTACTTCTTTCTCTAAACACAGACAAAACATGGTTAAGAAGTAACAGAAAGAAATAACTTTCCCCTATTTTGAAACTAAGTGCAGGATTTGAGGTATCAAGCAGGAACCGTGCACAAAGTTGTATTTTTTTCTGATGGAGTTTATACCAGCATTTTCCTTAATTATTCTTGATGTTTTGCCCATTATACCATTAGCTTCTTCGGAGGACAAAGATAAGTTGCCAGTATCCACAAGAGCGAAGTGTGAAAGCATTTAATTATTGATATCTTAGTAACCAAGGTTCCAAAATGACGTTGTCAAAATCCATAATGATCAGACAGAAAATGTATCAGCTTGTTGTTGAAAAATATGTCTCAGACTGTGTGGGATCAGAACATGCACAATCCCAAGAAAATAAACTACCGGTTTCCTGCATTCCCACCATGTAACTGCTTTACCCAGTATTTTCTGCGCTTCAAAATTCTTATTGTTAATGTTCTCCTCATTCTTCATTTTAATTTTAGCCTTTCCTTGATTGTTAATCTCACACATACGTTTCACTAAATGAACTCCTGCGTTCTCACTGGGCGGATCTGTAAATCAGTTAAACGGTCAAGCAGAGCCTCACGTTATAATGGTCTGTGTTCTCCATCTCTTTAAAATACAGGTTTCATTAACAGAACAGAGATGTTTAATACATATTTTCTTTGTATCTTGAATTAAGGATTTCTTTTCTCCCTCCTGCTGGAGGCTGTGGGAAGGGTACACAACTCATTCCCGTGCACAGAATTTCTGGTTGCCAACGCCGGGCGCAGGAGCTGCGGCTGGGTCTGGAGGGTCTGGGCAGAGGCAAAGCAGCGCCCAGGAGGAGCTGGAAGAGCCACTCCCAGGGTTCTGTGGCTGTCTGTCCTGCTGCTGGCACCAGCCCTCCTGCCTGGGCAAGGGCAGGGCAAAGGATGGAAAGCGTGCAGGAGAAGAGAGCAGCTCGTGGTGGCTGTGCCAGAGTTGCGTCCCATGGATCTACACCTGGCAGGCTGTGCTGTGCCCCCTGGAGAAGAGCTTTGTGTGTGGACACCTTTCCCCAGCCAGTGCCGTGTCACACTCCCTGTGAGCTCAGCCACGCCCTGTGCTCCCAGAGCTGGGGTCACACAGGTTCCAGTGGGCACTTCCATGGAGTTGTTGCTCCTCTTCCCACTCCTGTAGCAGAGCTGGGCTGTACCTGCTGCTGGGCACGTGAGAGCTGAGACCTCAGGGAACAACTCAGTTTGTAAACAAATAAACCAGAAAAGTTACCTGATATATATTGAAATAATTAAAAGTTACTTGAGTGTATATTTAGTCTACAGCCAAATTAAAAAAATAAAGTAAAACTCCCTTGCTGAAGTGCTATTTGCCATTAATATATTTAATTAAAAGATACTTCTGTGTTCCATTTTTCACTCTCTCGCAGGTGCCAGAGCTTTCATGTTTATTAATAGCATTAGATCAAATAATGCAGATGTTTGATTTCAGACACTGGGTATGTTGCAGGTTAATCTTTCAAGAAGGATACACTAACACTATTTTGGTTTCCTTTGTGCCATGAAGTGTTTTATGAACTACTTTCAAAATAGGGATACTAGTGTAAGAAAAATTACATTTCAAATCTGCTTTTGCTTTGAAGTTTTTTTTTCCTAATTCTGTTTCCAACAGTGGATCTTAATGTGTAAGATATCCCTATAAAATTCTTACATTACAGGGTATGCATTTCACAAAGCTGTTTAGGATTCTTTTATTCCATCTAGTAGAGGTTTTACTTTCTTTTTTCAGTGATTATGTCACAGAGCTTAAAAAGCTTAAATGTGGGTATTTAATTTCTGGCACGGTGCTCTTTCTGAACTTGCTGCTGTTACAGGTACAGAGGGATGCTTATAAAATCAGAGGTCACTGCTGCAGTAGTCATGTGCATATACTGCAAATGCATGTAAAAGGTGCATATATATATATACTACAGCAAGTAGTGCAGCAGGTAAATGGAATTTTTTTTTTTTTTTTTTTTTTGCTTTTGGCAAATAATGTTCAAGAACTGTCATTTATTTAATTAATCTTTAAAAAAAAAACAAAACAAAACAACAGGTGATTGATGATACCTGTGTGATGTTTAGGGACATCTCATCAGCATTTGTCTTAACCATCCCTGTTAGGAAAATGCTCTCATAAAATCATGATTTCTTTGCTTTCTTTCCTACTAGAATGTCAAAATCGGCTCATTTATCCACGGTAGTTTTTTGCATGCGCCCAGAGTTTTGCTTTCTTCATGATCTCCTAAATGAATAGTACAATGTACTTTTCACCAAAAGCCAACATGGCCCTTATTCATTAAACTTCATCCCTTTTCCCTACCTCTCCAGTTTTCTTTGAACCTATAGTGTCTGGAAGAGTTGTAATTGATGCCGTATGGGTAACGCTTTGTGATAAAGGAATGGGCTGTTCATAGAATCTAACAGCAGTTATCATTTCTGCATTATTTCTCATGTTTCCTTTGATGTCCAGTACCTTGATAGAGTGCAGGGGTATTAAAACAAGTCTTTATGTCTGAACCTACCATTATTCTTTATGTTTATTGCAGTGGTAACCAGAGGCTCAGAACCGGGGTCCCTTTGTACTAAATACAGGACATGGGCCTTGTCTTGAAGAGGTCACAGGATAATTTAGTCCACATTAGCTAATTTTCTCTAAATATTGCCTTTTTTTCTTCCTCACCAAAAATGAAAACAGTTTATATAACATCACATTGTGAGGTGAGGTAGAATATTTTGACAGTGTCCATTGCCTCAGCAAAACTTGCTGCAGGGTTTTCGTGCCACGTTCAGCAGTTCATTACCTGGCTGTAAAACTCTGGACTGAATACTGGTAGAAGACAGTTTGAAAATCC
Organism: Eopsaltria australis; assembly: GCA_034509425.1. NCBI lineage: Eukaryota > Metazoa > Chordata > Aves > Passeriformes > Petroicidae > Eopsaltria > Eopsaltria australis. Next base: position 1,016,111 of record JAVTVJ010000110.1, read on the forward strand.
TTTGCTAACTGCTGTCATTTTTTAGCCAATTCTAAAGGTTTTTCCTATTCAAATCCTGAAATTTTAATTTCACTAAGAACTGGGTATTTCACTTACACGGGTCTTTGAAAATCTCTGCTTCAAAGGGAAGGCAGTTTTTAAAATTATAGAGATAAAGGTGAGGTTTATCTGTTTTAGATGGATGGTTGTGTTCATGCAGTTTATAAAAAAGGACCTTAATTTTTATAAACTATTATGTTTCAGTTTTTGGTGTGCAAATTGAGTAAAGTGTGGGAAGTAATTTTATTTTTAACAAAAAAGCGTATCTTGTATGGCGGTACAAAATCATTAATCACTGATGTTGTCCTTTGGCTGGTAGAGAGTTAATTTTCTTCCTAGTAGCCAGTACAGTGCCGTGTTTTGGATTTGAGGAGGAGACTAATGTGGGTAACACATTGATATTTCAGGTGTTGCTGAGTACTGCTCACCCAAATTCAAGGGTTTCTCAGTGTCCCATGCTCAGCCAGTGAGGAGGGGCACAGGAAGCTGTGAGGGAGCATGGCCAGGACAGCTCACCCAAAGGGGCCACAGGGATATTGCATGCCACAGAACATCAGACTCAGTGTATGAACTGGGGGAGTTGGCCAGGAGCCACTGATTGTTGCTTGGGTACAGGCTGGGGTTGTTTTGGGCTTTTTTTTCTTTTCGTTGTCTCCCTTTTCACTGCATTATTCTTATATTCTTATTCTTATTCTTATTCTTATTCTTATTCTCATTATTATTCCAGTTGTTAAACTGTTCCTAACTCAGGGGTTTTACTTTCTTTCCAAGTCTCCTCCCATCCCACCTGGGCCATGAGCAGGTGGCTGCGTGGTCCTTGGGTGCCAGCTGGGGTTAAAGCACGAGGTGTTGAGGCCCATCCTGGGCTAGCTCTGGGTGGCTGAAGGCTCCTTGCTGGTGGCCAGGCAGTGCAGGAGGGCAGTGGTGGGACCACACAGCTGTTCCTGCTCTCTCCACACCTTTCACCTCATGATGAACCTGAGCCACAGCCCGGGATGCTGTTTCTCCTGCACCCCAGGTGGAGTGAAACAGGCTGGAATTGGAGTGTTTCTGTTGAGAGCTGAAATCCGTGTGATGATGGATTTATCAGTGGTGTTAGCATCACAGAAAACCTGGAAAAGTTCAAGTGTTTGAGTTAGTAAGGACCAATATTTCTGACAACAAACATGTGAGGACACACAGACTTATTGTTACCTTTGTCACACACTCCTTCTGACATGAGGAGACCACCTGCAGCACTTGCAGATTATGCACACTGTATATTGATTTTTTTTTCCTAGGTACTTTCAATACGTCAACAATAACTGCACTTGTGTATCTTATTACTACAGATGATTGCAAAGAATTTCTTAAGCATTAATTAATTATAACATCCCAATATGAAAGCCAGATTCTGCATTACTGTGCAATTCCATTAAAATCAGCAGAGCTGCTTTTAAGCCTACAGGGAACTTGACCCAAAGGTGTATAGTGGAGCTTATTGGTTGTTGCAGTAATTACAGAAAAAGAGAAGGTGGAAGGGATTAAATGGGTTGGCTGAAGTCACACAGCAAATCAGAGCTTGGAATAAACTTCAAAACTCCTGGCTCTCATCACAGATTTTTTTACTGGTGTCTCACGAGCTCAGATCTCTGGTAGGGTTTTCTTAAAATTCCTGACTATAGTAATGTAATGTAAAAACTATTAATTTTTTATTCAAGTTTTTCACAATTTGTGGAGCAAACTCTTCAGGCTTTCTGTGGAGGACACATAACAAGTGTCACAGCTAAACTCCATCTCCTTTCTGCAGTTAAAGCTTATTCCATCAATAAAAAATAAAAAAAAAGGTTTCTGCAAATTTTCAGCATCTTTTGATAATAAAATAGCACAATGTATTTTTATGTTTATACTTTAAAAAAATAAACCTATGTATCAAAAATTATTTTGCCTTCATTTGTAAGAATTACCACATAATTACCTGGGTGTCTTAAGGAATATTTGGGACAAAATTTACCAAATATGTAATGTACAATGGTGGTTTGAGTTGAGAAACTTTTACTAAATAAGTCTGTATATAAGTTAATTTTCAATGAACCTAATAGTAGCTGGAGTATTTGGCAGCAGGAAAAAAACCTGCAGTTTTCTGTTATTTTGCAATATTCCTGTTGCTCCTGTGGTCAGGACTCTTAAAGAATGCTGAAAACTGAGGCAAGAAGATAAGACCTTTCAGGATCCAAAAGGCAGATTTTTTACAGTATCAATTAAGGAAATATTGGTTCTCCCACAGTGAACCTAAAGGTGAATTATAGCCAGGTAGCAAATGGAAAATTGTGCAGTCCCCTGGTGTCCTTACAATTTTATTACAGAATTCAGGGTGATGTCTAAGTTAAAACAAGTTGTCCATTTTTCCATGACTTCTCAGGAACATTTTTTTTCCCTTTGACTTCATCTTAGTATTTTCAAGCAGACCAATTTTACTATTCATACAATTTGAGTAGAGGGAGCAAAGTTGGGGCTAAAAATAGATCTTATAATGGAACCTGTGTATGTTCTTAACCATGGTGAGACACTTATCTGTCCATTATGCTGTTGACTAATGTTAACTTCTGTGCTGGCTTTGTAATGTATTGCATTAAGCTAAATGAAGCTATTGTGTGATGTATCAAGACACAGTCACGTAGGTTGCCTTGGCCATTTGCTCTTGTTAGTGTTGTATGTGATGGACTTTATTAGCTGTGAAGGGCTCGTGGAGTTACTCAGATCAAGAGTGTGTGGGTTTGTGCCTCCTCCTGGGGTCCTTCTGTGCTCCTGGCTTGTCCCAGCTCCATGGGAGCATGAACACCACCTGAATTGCTGTGCTCACAACAGGTTCCTGAGTCACAAATTCACCTTTTTGGTCAGTAGGGTGGGTTTGGGGAGCGGTGTCCGTATGGACGTGGTGCAGGGAGAGAAGGTTGTGTGCTCTCCCCCAGGCTGCCCCTGGTCACAGGGAGTGTTGGGGTCACACCACAGGGCAGGGTGGTCTTACCTGCCCCAGTACAGCCCCAGCCCTGGGGACACCTGACCCTCCAGGGGTCTGGGTTGTGCCCTGGGCTCTGTGAGAAGGGAGATGAAAGGCATGGCTTGCCGTAAGAACTTTTGTTCTGTGTGCAGATATGTGTTAAAAATCTGTAAACAAGTATTTACATGAATGCTCAGCTGGCTCCAGGCAGGGTTTGCAGAGTGAGGTGATACCAATACTCTGCTGTCTCAAAACTCCTTCCACTTGTATTCAAATCAAAGTAACACCCAGTGGCTTTTACTGTTTTAACATAAGTAGTAATAATATCCTGGACCATGCTTTGCAAAAGTGCTTAAATACAGTTTTAGGAAATGCAGGCTGTGGGAAGAGACAGCCACGTGCCTAGGCTGCAGCAGAGTTCTGCTTTCTGTGCAAATGCTGAATTCTTCTTTCTAAAATTTCCTTGTTTTACAAACAAGGCTGTTATGTATGTTGCAGTAAGGGATGTATTTGTACATAAAGCTGTGGTTCATACGAGCAGTTTTCTGTTCTGCAGCGTGTACATAAAACCTCTCCCTCTTCCGTTCCCCTTTATCAAGATGCAGTAGGAAAGGCTGATACCCATTTTCTATCAAGGTAGATCGTGATTCAACCGAGATAAGCAAGGAAATTTGAAATTCAGAGATCAAGCTGCCTTTCTTCCTTGTGGCACAGTTCATGTGCTGAGTTAGTGACCCTCTGCCCTGCCAGACGAACTCGTACGTTGTGCAGTGTAATATGGGCTGTGATGCTGGTCATCCAAAACCTTTGAATTTTATAGTTTGCATTTTTTGTTTGATTTTAAGTTTGCTCTAGGGCTGTAATGGTATAT